>CM076570.1:218756076-218866076 GCA_034641835.2 Pinus albicaulis
TATTTTAACTAAAATTTCAGAAAATAAACTTGAGCAGCAAATAAACGGAAATATACACACAGCCACAAATATTACACAATGGATGTCGATAAAATCACTGAGCCATTTTATTAATCCATGGTAAAAAGTACATCAACATGAAGGAACAGTGGAACCTAAGTTTGCCAAGCAAGTGAAGAAAACCCAGAAAGATCTCTGGTCCAACTAATGAATGGCGCTGGCAATGATGTAGATGTAATATTCCCAATTAGCAGCAGCTAGTTGGTAATATTAATTTTGGCCAGTTTTACTTTTCTAAAGTTAATTTAGTTAATAAAGTGGGTGAAGAGACACAGAACCTACACTTAAGAGATAAACATTCCCTAAAGTGACTTGAGCATATAATTATTTGGCAGCGTGGGGCCCAGGAGGACGAAGTGGCAGCGTGAGCCCATGACAGCGCAGTGAGAGAGGGACAACGTGGGCCAAGAGGGACAGCGCAATTTGGTGGGGCCCGGCTGATAGCAAGGCTCTCAAAGCATAAAAAGGGGAAGAGGCTCCTCATTCTCTCATTCAATTATGCATCTATGTTATTTGTCTCTTGACATTGAACACGCTTTCGCTGTTTAGCAAAGTCTACACGTGTTGTTCAGCACATCGGGTGTCTCCATGCGGAGATCCCAACCTCAGCCCCGGGGGACTTTGAGTGCCTACTCAGATGAGGAGTTCTATCCTTGTTTTTCCGAAGAGAGTTGCAGCAACCACAATTGGGAGCATTCACTTGCAGAGATAGCACAGTCAGTGAGAAGGAGGACGCAGCCTTTGGAGGAGGTGATTCCAGATTGAAGGTCTATCAGGGGATTCAGCCCAGGAGAGTTGGAAAGGGGTCAGCCCTTCCCTATTCCATCATTTTGGTAGAGTTGGAGGCCATTGTTTGCAGCAGATTATTCAGGGCCAGTGTTTATCATTGGGACAGCGTGGAGCCTCAAGGGAGGTCATTTTCAGAGATCAGCCATTTCAGAAAAGCTCTCTGGGCTTTTTTGGGTATTGGGTGGAGAGGCCATTCCCAAAGTTTCATAATTTTCTGAGGTGGGGAGCAGCCCCAAATAGTTAGTTCATTCTAGCAGTAGCACCAGCAGCTTTGGAGATTACGCAGTCATTGAGGGAGCAGCCATTCGTTGATATATTCTGAGAGTATTCCTACAGTTGCCCAGTGCAAGCTCAGGTGCCACCATTCTAATCACCTTTGTACTAATTTCATCTTTCAGTATTTAATAAAATGGCTCAGCATTCTCCATATTATCTCTTGTTCATGTGATGTCTCTCTAGTTGTTGTAGTTCTTTGTTTATGTGCTTTATATTGCTGTTTATTTCTATTCGGAATATTACATCATACCACTAAGGCCCAACCACTACACCAAAAGCCCAGGCTGTTAGTGAGGGTGGCATCCCAGGGTGTTAAGGGTGGGGTCTTAAGGCCCACCGGAGCATCTGAGGGTGGGGGCCCTTACGCAACACCCCTCATTACGCAGACTCGGACACGTGGTTGCGGGCCCTACCCGCACACGGGACATTACAGTAGATGGCTCGGCAAGAAGACTGCTACAAATCGGCTACGGAAAAACGGACCTCTCCAAACTCCACTAAAGCACTTGAGATCTTTGAGTGAAACCTCCTCAAGAGTATTGGGTCTCCTCCCTTTCTTTTATAGATCTCTTGGAGCCTTCTAGAGCCTTATTTTATTATTATTTTATTCATGGAGCACTTTTCCCTCTTATTAAAATATTCCTTTTTAATGCAGAAAAGTGTAAATCGGCTACCACGTCTCCTTTGATCAGTGACACTCATGTCCAACCGTCCCATCATGGAGTATCCTTGTCCCGGTTCAAATGATCTATTACACTAAGGTGTTCTATCATGTGTTCCTCCCGGAATGCCACCTTGAGTGTAATCAGCTGAGTTAAGCCCACAAATAACTCAAATTTCCGAAAGTTGTCGAAATGCACCAAAACAAAAGTCCAACTGCTCGGATGATGGAATATATCAAGCGAATGCCATCTGACCGCATAGAAACTCCTCAAAACTCCTCCAAAAACCCTTGGGCCCACTGATGACACCAACCTGTACCTGTGACCGGTCTGCTCCTAACTCTGGAAGTCCATCCTAGCCCTATCCTAGGTGACACTAAAAAAAGGAATATTACACTACTTGTATCAGATATGAAGAAGAACCTTATTTCAGTATCGACCTTGGAAAAGAGAAGCTTTAAAATTGCCTTTATAAATGAGCAAGCATATCTATGTTCGAAAGAAAAAGGCATCCAAGAAGCTGAAGCAATTGGAATTTGCGAATCTGGACTTTACAAGCTCACTAGTTATCACATTCAATCTCTTGTTCAAAATATTGTCAGCAACAGCGAGCTTTCGCATATGAGGTTTGGCCATCTCTTCCACAAGGCACTTCCAAATCTACATCACATGGTAAGAGGCTTGCCCCATATTTAACTTTCACTAAATGAAGTTTGCAAAGCGTGTTTGCTTGGGAAGAATACAAAGAAATCCTTTAATAGCAGCGATAGCAAATCTAAAGATATCCTAGAGTTAATTCATTCAGATATATGTGGTGCTATGACTTGTCCTTCTTTGAGAGGCTATTTGTACTATGTATCTTTTATTGATGACTTCTCCAGAAAATGTTGGGTGTATTTCATTAAAAATAAGAATGAGAACTATTGACCACTGGAGTGGCACCAGATGATTATATGAAGACTCCATGCCCAAGGATGTACCAAAGGACACTTGTATCATTAGATATCATCAGATTACTAGAGTTTTTAAACTCTACTTCTACTTCTCATCATTTTCTCTTGTACTCAAATTCCATGCCCTGCGGGGAATTGTAATAATGTAATATTCCCAATTAGCGATAGCTTTTGGAAATATTAACTTTGATCAATTTTTCCTTCTATAGTTAAAATATAAATAAAAGTGAGTGAGAGGGGGGACATAACTCACTAAAATAAAGTACACTCCCTAGTAGACTCAACGTTGTAACTTAAGTGGGCCAAGGGGGGCCAAGAGACCACGTAGAGGGGGACCCACTTAGACCACGTGGGCATAGACAGCGCAGTTTCGTTGGCAACGTGGGCCAAATGGAGGCTACGTAGGAGATGGTGGGGCCTAGGGTTGAGAGAGGCCCATCGTTATAAGAAGGAGGAGAGCCTCCTCATTTCCTCATTCGAGTTTATGCATATTTAGCTGGTCACTTCGACTTTGAGCACGCTAACTGTTTAGTCTGTCTGCAGCACTGTTTAGTGCATTGAGTGTCTCCGTTCGGAGATCTCACCCTCAGCCATGGGAGACTTCGAGTGCTTGCTCGGGCGAGGCATTCCCATCAGTATTTTGCAGGAGGATCGAGTTGTGGCATTTGTGGAGGAGCCTTGCATGTATAGACTGCGCAGTCTTGAGAGGGAGGACGCAGTCCATATTGAGGGAGCTCCGGTGTGGCATTCTTTTGGAGGATTTTTGTCAGGAGATTGAGCAAGGGGCCAGCCCTTGCCCATTGGAGACTTTTGGTTGAGCGGGAGGTCATATTTTGGGGGATTCCATTCAGTCTCAGCGTGGCCCTTGGGAGGATAGCGTAGATTCTCAAGGGAGGTATTTCCGGAGGTCATCCATTCCAGAAACGTTCTCTGGGCTTTTCTGGGTATTGTGAGTAGAGGCAGATTCCAGAGTTTCAACTCATTCCGAGTAGGGGAGCAGCCCCAACTACTCATTTTGTTCCAGCAGCAGTAGCAGCACGACAGTTTTCCAGCAGCTTGGACGCAGAGCATAGAGCAGCCATTCCTTTGATATTCTGAGAGTATTCCTACACTTGCCTGGTGCAAGTTCAGGTGCCATCACTCTGATCACCTCTTGTACTCATTTCCATTTCTCAGTGTAATAAAATGGCTCAGTATTTTCTATATTTCATGTGTATCTGTTTCCTATATTGTTTCTAGCATTTCATGTATTGTTGTATGCCCCGTATCACTGCCTATTTTCTCTTTGAGACATTCCAGTTGCTATCCCATTTGTTGTGTTTTTCCCATACTCTATAGACAGAGTCTGGTGAGGGCCAGGTAGCCTCCAGATCTCACCCTCTGTTCAAAGGTGATATATCTGGTAAACGCCCCTCCAATCCATCTCTGGTTTAGAGTTGACTGTGTTTTGAGAGATATCCCTGAAAGGGGATATTACAGTGGTATCAAAGCTCATAGATCTGGCTCAGCCTGTGGAGCTAGTTGTCTATGACACCGGGGGAGAAGCCATATATTTGCTACAAAGGTAGGAGGTACTGTGACAGAGAGCGTAGGTTGCAAATCACCTACGGAGAGGGTGACTGTGTTCCAGTGATGGACGCAAAACAGGATCCAGTAGTAGATGTAGAACAGGAGGAGCCAATCGCAGATGATAGTGATGCAAAGAGGTTTGGGGAAGCACTGCTCAAGTCAGTCCAGGATCTGTCAAGGTAGATTGAGGTGATGATGCAGAGATTCACTGTTGTAGAGGATAGACAGCGTGAAACGCTAAGGGGTTTTCAGATTGGTGAGGGATCAGGCACGTCCCACCATTTGCAGGAGCATGATGCCACTCAGCACATGGCATCACATGCACCCACACGTTCCACTATGCCCACGTTTCTGGGTGCAGACACAGGGGCAGGAGCACAGCAAGAGCTAGAGCAGGGCCACATGGGTGATTATTTTGCTGAGTATCAGGCATATGGGCAGGAGTTTAGGGATTCCCTTTCATTCAGAGATTTTGTTCAGCTCCAGCGAGACAATAGACCCCGCGACCATCATAGAGGGCACTGGCATTATCACAAGGGAGACACTCGGCAGACAGTGAGCAGGTTCCATTTGCCTACGTTTGATGGTTCATCAAACAGTTCGGCAAAGTCTTGGGTGGGAAAGTTGGACATATACTTCCAGCACAACCAGATGGCAGAGACGGAGGCCATCAAGGTGGCGATGCTGCATTTGGATGGTGAGGCTCAGGATTGGTGGTTCCATCGGATGGTTACACTCAGGCATTCGACAGTGACTACATATGCCGAGTTCACCCAGAGATTGATAGAGAGGTTTGACCGGAGGGACCCGCAGGAGCACTTTGTTGAGCTGACGAGGCTCAAACAGACCGGGAGCCTCGAGACATATATTGCAGATTTCCTGAGACTTTCGGTGATGGTGCCCTATCTATCCGCAGCACGGATGATTTATATGTTCATTGAGGGGTTAGCAGAGCCACTTCGAGGTTTGGTCAGATCCACTAGACCACCCACACTCCATGATGCAGTTGGCAGGACACGGGATTTGCAGGATGCCTTACCCAAGACCAGGATGCCTTACCCCCAGAGACAGGCTTTCCATCCAAAGGGGAAGGATGTGAGGATTCCGCCTCAAAAGGGGAATCCGGGTAGGGGACAGTTGGATGATGATGTCAGGAGGGAGTTGAAGAAGAAGAGGCTGTGTTTCACATGTCAGGAGCCGTGGGCACCAGGACACAGATGTGCTGCTGGTAAAGCACAATTTATTGAGGTCTTCTCTGAGGACAGCAGAGAAGAGAATGAGTATGATGACGTGGAGGCAGGAAGCAGCCATGCAGCGCAGGACCATTTGCCACCTCCACCACCAGGAGCAGGAGGTGCAGCCTTTGCACCCACAGGGGGGACCCTTGCAGCATTGCGGGGAGTACCCAAGTATCTGACGCTGCGTGTCCGAGGGACAGTACGGGGGCAGCGAGTTTCAGTACTGGTAGACAGTGAGGCAACCCCCAACTTCATCGATGCATAGATGGTTGAGCGGAGAGGCATACCGACAGAGAGCTTCGATGGATTTTCAGTGTTGGTCCCAGAAGATCAGACGATGCAGTGTGCCAGATATGTCCCAGAGCTGGCTGTGACGATGGGTACCTACACGATGACTGACCACTTTTTCGTGGTTAACATACCGGATACCAATGTGGTATTGGATGTACAGTAGCTGAACACTCTAGGGAAGGTCACCACAGATTGGGAGGCCTTGGAGATGGAGTGGGATGATAAGAAGACCGAGAAGCATGAGAAGATACAAGGAATGCACACTTACCCACCTCAGACTGTTTCAGCTCACTGGATGGAGGTAGAGTTCCGGAAGGGAGACATAGAGTGGGCAGTAGAGCTGCATGCATCAGAGGCAGGGACTACAGGGAAGACAATGCATCCAGAGATACAGTCCATCCTTGACAGGTATGACAGGGTGTTTGGGGAGATACCGCTAGGTCAGCCACCAGATCGGGGATTTAAGCACACAATTGAGCTAGAGCAGGGCATTCAGGCCGTTATTACCACACCCTATAGGCACCCTAAGGCCTATCATGACGAGATTGAGCAGGCAATCCAGGAGTTGCTAGCTCTTGGACACATTCGGCCTAGTACCAGTCCTTCTGCTTCTTCGGTGGTGTTGGTGAAGAAGAAGGACGGCACATTGGGAATGTGCATTGATTACAGGGCCCTGAATAAAAAGACCATGAAGAACAGGTACCCTATATCGCGGATTGATGAGCTAATGGATGAGTTGAGAGGAGCAAAGTTCTTCTCGAAGTTCAATTTGAGATCCGAGTACCACCAGATTCGCGTGAGGGAACAGGACATTCCCAAGACCGCTTTTAGGTGTTATTATGGCCACTTTGAGTTCTAGGTTATGCCTTTTGGGCTAACCAACGCACCAGCCACCTTCCAATCATGCATGAATCATATCTTCCGCAGTCACCTGAGGAAGTTTGTGTTGGTATTTTTTTATGATATACTGATATATAGCAGGACTTGGGAGGAGCATCTCCAGCACATAGAGGCAGTGTTGCATATCTTGGAGGAGCAGTAGTTCTATGCTAAGCTCTCCAAGTGCGAGTTTGGGTTGACGGAGATGCTATACTTGGGACACATCATAGGAGTGGACGGAGTGAGGGTCCACGAGGAGAAGATCAGGGCCATCAGAGATTGGCCAGAGCCGAGAAACGTGACGGAACTTCGAGGATTTGTTGGTATCTGCACTTATTACAGGAAGTTCGTCAAGAGTTTCTCTCAGCTTGTTGCACCCCTTACAGACTTGACGAAGAAGGGGGCATTCAGTTGGTCAGATACAGCACAGCGGGCCTTTGACAGGCTCAAGGAGGTGATGAGCAGTTGCCCAGTGCTTGCATTGCCAGATTTTACGCAGCCATTTGTTCTAGAGTGTGATGCGTCGGGAGAGGGGATCGGCGCAATGTTGATGCAGGAAGGCCATCCTATAGCTTTTCAGAGCCGAAAACTCCTTCCACATGAGCGGTTGTATGCTATATATGACAAGGAGATGCTGGCCATTATGCATGCATTGGCCAAATTCCGACAGTACCTGGTGGGTAACAGGTTCAGGGTGAGGACTGACCACAACAGCCTCAAGTTCTTTTTGGAGCAGAAGCAGCTACAGGAGAGGTAGCAGAAGTGGATCAGCAAGATCCAGGCCTACGACTTTGACATCGAGTATGTCAAAGGGAAGAACAACGTGGTGGCTTATGCACTTTCACGCAGACCAACCACGTTGTCTCTGATGAGTTTGGATACAGATTGGAGGGCTCGACTTCTGGTGGAGTACTCCAAGGACAGGTTTGCTTGTGAGATTTTGGATGGTCAACTGACAGATGATAGATATAGGGTGATGGATGAGATCATCTATTACAGGGACCGGATCTTCTTGACCGAGGGCTCTCAGCTCAAGAAGAAGATATTGCAGGCTTCTCACGATTCACGTTGTCTGGCCACCAAGGGTTTACCAAAACCTACCGGGCCATCAGGGAGAGGTTCTCATGGAAGGGCCTCAAGGAGGATGTACTCCAGCATATCAGGGAGTGCGAGGTGTGTCAGAGGAACAAGGGGGAGATGAACCATCCAGCAGGTTTGTTGCAGCCTCTTCCCATTCTAGAGGGGAAATGGGAGAGTATTTCGATGGACTTCATCATAGGGTTGCCCATGGTGCAGGGCAAGGACTGTATATTCGTCATCGTTGTGTTGAATCCTTAGTTAAACTGAGAGGGGGGGTGAATCAGTTTAACACATACA
The DNA here is from genome assembly GCA_034641835.2 of Pinus albicaulis. Taxonomy (NCBI): domain Eukaryota; kingdom Viridiplantae; phylum Streptophyta; class Pinopsida; order Pinales; family Pinaceae; genus Pinus; species Pinus albicaulis. Next base: position 218,764,171 of record CM076570.1, read on the forward strand.
TAAGCTTATTAAATTTTTCATCAGACTTATTTATAGCTTAATTTTATAACCAACTTTAATATGTGAATAGTCTTAATATGTTACAGCAAGTATTAAATTAATGTGACACCAAACTTATTATGAGAGCAGCAAACATTACGCAGATTGGCTAGATCATATCAACACATCGGCAACACACATAGAGACAGCAGATATAAGTGGAAACCCATAAAGGGAGAAAACCACATCTTATTATTGTTGTGATGCAAAGGCAAGCTCCAACTCCCTCTCACCACTGCTTTTCTGCAGGCACCAACCTAAAGGAGGCTCCAACCTCAGTCAGCTACAACTGACAACTATCAAGCTTCAACTTGATAGGGAAGCTCCAACTTCCTCAATTTATCAAAAGAAAATATTTGCTGACTTACCTCAGATATCAGCTCTATTTTGTAGCATCTCTTTTTGCTCCTCTCTTCCTTATCTTCTCTGCCTCAATTTTCTATACTCTGCATTCTCTATCCTCACTCTCTAACCTCTCTATGTATATCAAGGTGATATTATTTATAGAGATTTCCTTATGACTGTTTGTATTCCTCAGGGAATTCAAAATGGATAGACGTACCTCTTAGCCTTCTGGCTTCTCATTTCTTTTCCAGCTCACTCAAAAAAATATAACTGTATGTACTAATTTTAACATTATAGTGGGATTTTTGTTCTCTTCCGAAGACTTGCCAATGCATCACAAACAATATAAACCAATTAAAACATTTACATTTAATTACAATGAGAACCCCAGCTCAACTCATTCAGCCTCTTGGATCACTGCGTATTTGTCTTTTCTGTGACTATGTCTGTCTTTTTCTTCTCTGTATGCCTTCTGTTCATTGTTGTTGAGTAACTCTTGCATGTATGTAACTACACTTTTTATATAATGCAAATCAATTCTCGGCATAATAATAATAAGGCGTTTTTAACATATGCACTATCGTGTTATACAACTTAAGTAACTTTCGGCGATATAATGATAAAAGATCATTTTAATACATAAAATGCCCTTACAGGCCCACTCGCTGAACTTGCTCTATTCTCCGATGCAATGTATCACCTCTCGAATACTTCCAATTGCAATTAATCGCAATCACAACTTCCATTTATATGTTCCGATGCTCTGCTCCTTCTCCGATGCGATCAATCACTGTTCACTTCGATGTGCCGATGCGATGAATCGCTCCAATGCGATGTAACACTGTTCACTTTGATGTGCCGATGCGATGTAACACTGTTCACTTTGATGTGCCGATGCGATGTAACACTGTTCACTTTGATGCCAGAACTCAAACATATATGAATCATCGTTTAAAACATATCAGGTCTGGAACTCAATCGCAATCGCAACTTTTGTTAACATGTTCCGCTGCCATGTTTCTCCGATGCGATTGGTGAGGGTCCCACAAAGTTAATAAACTCTTCGTATATAGAGCGCTGCACACACTGTCAAGCCTTACATCTAAGGTTTTCGGTCATTAGTCTCCATATAAAGAATTCGTTTTGTTCAATATAAGACTATGCATATATATACATACGAGTCTATTAATCCAAAGTCTCCATTCTTAGTTTATTTCATATTTGAGCTCTGATCATTCAATATACTTTCAGCTAGGCCCCAGCGCCTTCTCCACTCGTATTACCATATTAACGCTCACATTTTCATTTCCAAAGAAGTATTAAGGTTTCTCCGGCATAAAATATTTCACACAACACTTAACACTTCATATTTGAACAGTATTCATATGCACTTGTTAACACATAGTCGGTCGCATCATCTTCTATACTTTGGTTAAACCATCGCACTAATATATATAGCAGCAGTGACTTTTTGGGCCCACAAACTCATTCAAGGTTTAACTTTGGTTTATGCTCCAATCATCGGTATATCATAACATAAAAGCTGGACTATACAACACAGCCCGATATGTTAACCCTCGGCCATATCATTATAACATATCCACATTATATAAATTGCTATAGGTCCGCACCCTTTGTATCATTTCATTCGAATCATCAATCAACTTATAACTAAACCCGACACAACATTTAAATACACAACCATTTCATGGAGCCCACATTACATATGGCCCCACTAGTTAATGCACCTCTTCAATCGACAGTTGGGAGCTCATCGCTCCTCCAACCTCAATCCAACGGTCCTTAATGGTTTTCGCGTTTTTTATTGGTACGAGGTTTAACACTTCAAATTTGCACGAAAAAAGTTGTTTTACAAAACCACCTGAGGACACGTGTCCTTCAATGACATATATCGCGTTCATTTTGGCAATACTACTTACCACTTCAACCAACGCGCGAACCCACTGGTTTTGTGGCCCTCCGGTTTTACTGTTCATGTTCGGGGTTACGCTTATAGTCATGGTTCCGCTCCAACAAAAACTTTGCGCCTTCGTTATATACATATACTATAATCTCTATTTAAAAGTTTCATTTCTTATTTCTTCAGCACTTTAATATATGAACTCTGTTTCAATGTTATGTTAATACAATGCTACCATAAGGTTTAACACCTGCGTTACATTTTTATTACCCCTTATACACAGAGCCTCAGTTCCGCCCTTTCTGCACGATTCCGCATCTCCTGCAATCATTTCACTGTCGGTTTATTAACGGCGCTGCCTCTGCCTCTGCTACTCGACTGTTTCATCTCTGCCTCTGTATTCTCTATCTCCGCCTCTGCTGCTCCGCCTCCTCTAGTTCTGCCTCCTTTCTCTGTCTCCGCCTCTGCTGCTCGACCGTTTCATTTCGATAGTCTTCTTCCGCCTGTCTCCTTTTCCATCTATGTTGTCTCCTTTGCGCTGCTTTGCTTCTCTTTTTGCTGCCCTGTCTCTGTAAATAAACTCTCCCTCTGTTCTTCTCATGCTCCCTGTAAATGTTACTATACCATTCACCAAAGACCTGTTGTTTTCTCCTTTGCTTCTGTTGTTGTCCTTTGCCATCAATGACAACACTTCTAATAGTCTCCCCCTTTGGCATTGATGGCAATACGCTTCCTCTGCTTTCCTTTTAGGACCCTTTCTTCTGTTGCTTGCTCTTCCTCCCCCTTTGACATCAATGGCAGGGGGTTGCTCATTTCCCAGTGTTCTTTTAAATCTCGTCCATGTTGCTCTAATCTTGAGGACATGTTTCATGCTTTTCTTGCTAACTGATCTCCCCCTGGAATGATATTTTCGTTTCTGTTCTCCCCCTGAAACGATGCTTTCTCTTCATATCAGAGAGTAGCATCTACAGATACTACCCCTAGTCTATCTCTCAGATACTCAAATGGTCCTCTAGCAAGAGGTTTGGTAAATATATCTGTTGTCTGTTCTTTTGTTGGCACATATTCCAACTTTACTACCTTCTGAGCTACTTGTTCTCTTCATGTCTTGGAGGGTTTGCTTCATCCACATGACTTGTGTGCAACATGCTGCTGCTGCTATGTATTCTGCTTCTGCTGTAGATAGAGAAATAGATGTTTGTTTCTTGCTTAGCCATGCCACCAGACTTTCTCCTAGATAGAATGCACCTCCACTTGTGCTTTTCCTGTCATCCACACAGCTGGCCCAATCTGCATCTGTGTATGCTGTCAAAGTGAAGCTTTTGCCTTTTGGATACCAAAGTCCATACTATGCAGTTCCTTGTAGATATCTGAATATTCTTTTGACTACTAGAAGGTGATTTTGTTTAGGTGTTGCTTGATATCTAACCACAATTCTTACTACCAACATAATGTCTGGTCTTGATGCTGTTAGGTACAGCAGACTTCCTATCATGGATCTGTAAAGTCTTTGATCTATATCAGCAGATTCATCATTAGCACATAACTTGCATCCAATGATCATGGGAGTTGACACAGGTTTGCAGTCTTCCATTTTGAACTTTTTCAACATCTCTTTTAAGTATTTTTCCTATGAGATGAATGTACCTTTGTTCTTTTGCTGAATTTGAAGTCCTAAGTAGAAAATGAGCTCTCCAATCATAGACATCTCAAACTCTGATTTCATCTCTTCAGCAAATCCTTTTGCTAGCTCATCTTTCTTGCTTCCAAACATAATGTCATCAACATATACTACAACAATCAGGAGTTCATTTTCATGGGCTTTTATGTATAGATTATTGTCTACTCCTCCTCTCTTAAAGCCTTGTTTTTGCAAGTACTTATCCAACCTTGAGTACCAAGCACGAAGAGCTTGTTTTAGTCCATATAGAGCCTTCTTTAGTCTACACACATAGTCTTCTTTGTCTGTTAATGAGAAACCTTCTGGTTGTTCCATGTAGACTTCTTCTTCTAGATCTCCATTCATAAATGCAGATTTCACATCCATTTGATATACCTTGAAGTCTTGGTAGCATGCAAAGGCTAGAAACATTCTGATAGCTTCCATTCTAGCTACAGGGGCAAATGTTTCATCGTAATCAAGTCCTTCGATTTGTGAATATCCTTTGCAAACAAGTCTGGCTTTATTCCTGATTACCTATCCTTGCTCATTCATTTTATTTTTGAATACCCATTTTGAGCCTATGACATTTTTCTCAGTGGGTCTAGGAACTAGTTCCCAGGTATTGTTCTTCTCAATTTGGTCCAATTCTTCATTCATAGCATTCACCCAATACTTGTCTTTGTTGGCTTCTGCAAACTTCTTGGGCTCTATTTGTGATAACATGGCTATGTATACTTCTTCTTTCTGTTCAGTTAGCTGCCTTCTTGTTTGGACTCCTACACTCTTGTCTCCAATGATCTGATCTTCTGGGTGGTTCTTTTGAGTGTATCTTGAGGGGGCTTTCGAGCTCAATTCAGCATCTTCTGTTGTCTTGCTTGTTTCATCACCATCTTGGTTTTCTTCTTCATGATTGTCTGAAGGACTGCTACAGTCTGTACTTCTTATCTTGTTTGGAAGTTCTTCATCAAATCTTACGTCAATGCTTTCTACAATTTTTCGAAGAGTCTTGTTGTAGCACCTGTACCATTTACTCTTGGATGCATATCCTAGAAATATCCCTTCATCTGCTCTTGCATCAAATTTCCCCATATTTTCATCATTATTCTTTATGTAACACTTGCTTCCAAAGATTCTAAAGTGCTTGATTGAAGTTGGTTTACCATGCCAAAGTTCATAGGGAGTCTTGTCACTGCTTGGCCTTAAATGAGCTTTGTTTAAGATATGCACGACTGTGTGTACTGCTTCTGCCCAGAAGGTTTGAGGAATATTACTCTCTTGCATCATGGCTCTGGCAATTTGTTGTACAAACCTATTTTGTCTCTTTGCTACTCCATTCTGTTGAGGTGTCCCTGCAATAGTAAATTGTTGCTTTATCCCATGTTCATTGCATAGGTCTGCAAAGTCATAATCTGTGAATTCACCTCCTCTGTCTGATCTGATGCATTTTAGCTTGCATCCTATTTGATTTTCTGCTAATGCTTTGAATATCTTGAATTTCTCCAGTGCTTCCGATTTATTCTTGAGAAATGCAACCCATGTCATTCTGGAGAAATCATCTATTATCAGCATGAAGTAGGATTCTCCACTTGGTGTTTTAGTTCTTACAGGTCCACACAGGTCCATGTGCACAAGCTGGAGTGGTTTTCTTGTTGATAACTCATCTTTGGCCTTAAAGGATGTGCGGGTCTGTTTGCCCAATTGACAGGATTTGCATATGGTATTGGAAGGCCTTTTTATTTCTGGCATGTCTCTGACAGCTTTCTTCTTGCTCAGTCTGATGAATAATCGAAGCTGAGATGTCCCAATCTCCTATGCCATAACCATGACTCCTCAAGTTTGCTAAGATGGCATGCTTCATCTTCTTCTTTCACTATGTAAACATTACTCTCTATTCGAACACCTTTGGGCAGAGTCTTACCTGTGGTGCTTGATCTGACTTCACAGTCTTGTGCTCTAAAAAGAACTTCACAACCTTTATCACACATTTGACTGACACTCAGCAAGTTTGCTTTCAGCCCATCTACAAATAGTACATCTTGGGTCTTTCCTCTGCCATTATCTAGGCTGACTGAGCCTTTTCCTTTGATTTTTCCTGATTTATCATTGCCAGATTTCTTTTCATCAAAAGTTATAAATTTGCTTCCGTCTCCAGTCATATGTTTTGAGCAGCCACTGTCCAAATACCATTGGCTTTTCGGGTCTTTAGCAGTTAGAGCCAGGTCACATTTGTTCACCTTCTTTTTCCACTGGAAGCATCCTTTTGTTTGGAAATTTTTGTGAGATGATGAACCACATCCTCTCAGAGGACATTTGGAAGGCATATGTCCAATTTTATTGCATACACAACATTTGATCATAATTTTCGCAGAATTGTGAGTATGAGCAAAATTTCTTTGATTCATAAACCTCCTTGAGGTGTTGAACATCAATCTTTGTCCATATTTTCCGCACTCAATGATTTTATGGCCAAATTCCTTACAATAAAAATAGTAACCATAGAAACAATTTGCATACCTGATGTGAGGTTGTCTTCTCCATTTGTTTGCTTGAGACAGTCTCTTCACTGTTTGCATCTTTTGCTAGTTTGAATTACTCCTCCTTGTATGACAGTATGCAGCAATGTGTCCCAGCTTGTAGCAGGCATAACAGGTGGCATTTTTCATAGGAGGGAAGAATTTCCTTTGATGGCTTCCAAATTTGACATACTCAGGGGTATATGATCCTTTTTCTATTGTCTGAGTATTTATTTCATTCTTTGTTATTAGAGGTTTCTTCTGGTTTCTGTCTCCCTCATTGCATGTTTCTTCTTTTGTAGGATTTATTTGAGTTGCTTCATCAGCCTTCTTTGCTTTTACAAAAATAATATTTTTGTTTTCTTTTTCTTTGCTTTTACTTGATTCTCCTTCATAGCCTATTCCAGTTTTTATCAGAGGAGATCTTTGAGCATCTAGAATTTCGTTCAACTTACCAGAGCTTCTTGTTTGAGAAGAATTTATAGACACTTTCCTTTGAGCATTTTCTAATTTCTTCCTCAGACATACTACTTCTTCCAACTTCTCTTGTTCCTGAATTTTATCCTTGATTTGCTTAAGTAACATGTCTTCTATCTTCTTGGCTTCTTCAAGCTCTACCTTCAGTTGCATGAGGACTTCTGAATTTTTCTCTTCTCTTACATACTTGAGGAGAATGTCCTTTTGTTTTCTGCACTTCAGTTTGAGTCTGTCAATCTCCTCCAGGGCACTTCTTAGCTCCCCCTCAAGGTCAACTTCACCTTCTTCTTCATCTTCTAGCAGGAGTCCTTCAAGTTTTCCTATGGCCATCAATAAGAATTCAGAGGTTCCTTCTTCACTTGAGGGTTCATCTGAGTCTTCAGATGCATTGCTGTCTTGTTGAACATAGTAAGATTTTCTATTGAATTTCTTTCCTGTCTGCCAGTTCTTTGATGTAGTTTGTTCTGATTCATGAGCCTGATTCCTTGCTTTCTTATGAGGACACTTAGCAGCATAGTGTCCAACTCTTCCACAGTTAAAGCATTTGAATGGAAGTTTACCTTTATATTTACCTGAGCCTCTGTCCAGTTTCTTGACAAACTTGGCCTCTTCTTCATCAGAGCAAGAACATATATCTTCCTTTTCTTCTTTCTTCTTTTCTGTTTTAAAAGTTGCCTCCCTCGTATTTGGCTTCTTCTGTGGGAGTCTCATCTCATAGGCTATTAGATTTCCAAGTAACTAGTTCATGTTCAAGGTTTCCCAATCAGCTGTTTCTTCTATTGCAGACACCTCGGGGTTAAAACTGGGTGGAAGAGATCTTAGAATCTTTTGTACAATTACACTTTCTGGTATGGTTTCTCCAAGAGCTTTCATATTGTTAACAATTTCTGCAACTCTTAAGAAGAAGCTGCCAACATCTTCATCATCATTCATTTTTAAATTTTCAAACTGAGCTCTATATACTTTAAGTTTGGCAGTCTTTACCTTTTTATTTCCCTCATGGATGTTTTCAAGAGTATCCCACATATATTTGGCAGTCTTGTTGTGCATTATTTTGATAAATTCAACCTCACAAAGTCCACTTAAGATTGCATTCATGGCCTTTGCATTTGCTACAAATTCTTGTTTAGCTTCTCTCTCTGGGTAAGTTTCCTTTGGGGCATATCCAAATTCCACAGCAGCCCAAACCTCTATTCCTAGAGACATTATGTATGCTCTCATTCTGATTTTCCAAAAGGCATAATTAGCACCGGTGAAAAAAAGGGCTTTATTGTTTGAGCTTCCTTCTTGACTAGCCATCCTGGGCAACTAGGATCTCCTTTCAGTGGTTAAACTGGTACAAAAGGAACTGGCTCTAATACCAATTATTGAATCCTTGGTTAAACTGAGAGGGGGGGGGTGAATCAGTTTAACACATACATAAGCTTTTTAAATTTTTCATTAGACTTATTTACAGCTTAATTTTATAACCAACTTTAATATGTGAACAGTCTTAATATGTTGCAGCAAGTATTAAATTAATGTGACACCAAACTTATTATGAGAGCAGCAAACATTAAGCAGATTGGGTAGATCATATCAACACATAGGCAACACACATAGAGACAGCAAATATAAGTGGAAACCCATAAAGGGAGAAAACCACATCTTATTATTGTTGTGATGCAAAGGCAAGCTCCAACTCCCTCTCACCACTTTTTTTCTGCAGGCACCAACCTATAGGAGGCTCCAACCTCAGTCACCTACAACTGACAACTATCAAGCTTCAACTTGATAGGGAAGCTCCAACTTCCTCAATTTATCAAAAGAAAATATTTGTTGATTTACCTCAGATATCAGCTCTGTTCTGTAGCATCTCTTTCTGCTCCTCTCTTCCTTATCTTCTCTGCCTCAATTTTCCATACTCTGCATTCTCTATCCTCACTCTCTAACCTCTCTATGCATATCAAGGTGATATTATTTATAGAGATTTCCTTATGACTATTTGTATTCCTCAGGGAATTCGAAATGGATAGCCATACCTCTTAGCCTTCTGCCTTCTCAATTCTTTTCCAGCTCACTCAGAAAAATATAATTGTATGTACTAATTTTAACATTACAGTGGGATTTTTGTTCTCTTCCGAAGACTTGCCAATGCATCACAAACAATATAAACCAATTAAAACATTTACATTTAATTACAATGAGAACTCCAGCTCAACTCATTCAGCCTCTTGGATCACTGCATATTTGTCTTTTATGTGACTGTGTCTGTCTTTTTCTTCTCTATATGCCTTTCTGTTCATTGCTGTTGAGTAACTCCTGCATGTATGTAACTGCACTTTTTATATAATGCAAATCAATTCTCGGCATAATAATAATAAGGCGTCTTTAACATATGCATTGCCGTGTTATATAACTTAAGTAACTTTCGGCGACATAATGATAAAAGATCATTTTAATACATAAAATGCCCTTACGGGCCCACTCGCTGAACTTGCTCTATTCTCCGATGCGATGTATCACCTCTCGAATACTTCCGATTGCGATTAATCGCAATCGCAACTTCCATTTATATGTTCCGATGCTCTGCACCTTCTCCGATGTGATCAATCACTGTTCACTTCGATGTGCCGATGCGATGAATTGCTCCGATGCGATGTAACACTGTTCACTTTGATGTGCCGATGCGATGAATCACTCCGATGCGATGTAACACTGTTCACTTTGATGTGCCGATGCGATGAATCGCTCCGATGCGATGTAACACTGTTCACTTTGATGCCGGAACTCAAACATATATGAATCATCGTTTAAAACATATCGGGTCCGTTTAAACATATCGGGTACGAAACTCAATGGCAATACTTAACTTTTTGTTAACATGTTCCATTTCCAAGTTTCTCCGATGTGATTGGTGAGGGTCCACAAAGTTAATAAACTCAAAGAAATGTAAATACTTTTGTATCAAGCCTTACATCTAATATTTTGATCATTAAGTCTCCATATAAAGAATTCGTTTTGTTCAATATAAGACTATGTATATATATACATACAGTCTATTCAAGTCTTGTTCTTGGTTATTTCATATTTGGGCTAAGTTAATCCAATACTTTGGGCGGGCCCCGAGCGCCTTCCTCATAAATATTACGATGGCTAACTCACATTTTCTTTTCCAAAGAAGTATTAAGGTTTCTCCAGCATAAAATATTTCACACAACACTTAACACTTCATATTTGAACAGTATTCATATGCACTTGTTAACACATAGTCGGTCGCATCATCTTCTATACTTTGGTTAAACCATCGCACTAATATATATAGCAGCAGTGACTTTTTGGGCCCACAACCTCATTCAAGGTTTAACTTTGGTTTATGCTCCAATCATCGGTATATCATAACATAAAAGCCGGACTATACAACACAGCCTGATATGTTAACCCTCAGCCATATCATTATAACATATCCACATTATATAAATTGCTATAGGTCCGCACCCTTTGTATCATTTCATTCGAATCATCAATCAACTTATAACTAAACCCAACACGACATTTTAATACACAACCATTCCATGGAGCCCACATTACATATGGCCCCACTAGTTAATGCACCTCTTCAATCAACGGTTGTGAGCTCATCGCTCCTCCAACCTCAATCGAACGGTCCTTAATGGTTTTCGCGTTTTTTAATGGTACGAGGTTTAACACTTCAAATTTGCGGGAAAAAAGTTGTTTTACAAAACCGCCTGAGGACACGTGTCCTTCAATGACATATATCGCGTTCATTTTGGCAATACTGCTTACCACTTCAACCAACGCGCGAACCCACTGGTTTTGTGGCCCTTTGGTTTTATTGTTCATGTTCAGGGTTCCGCTTATAGTCATGGTTCCACTCCAACAAAAACTTCGCGCCTTCATTATATACATATACATATAATGTCTGTTTAAAAGTTTCATTTCTTATTTCTTCAGCACTTTAATATATGAACCCTGTTTCAATGTTATGTTAATACAACGCTACCATAAGGTTTAACACCTTCGTTACGTTTTTATTACCCCTTATACACAGAGCCTCAGTTCCACCCTTTCTGCACGATTCCACATCTCCTGCAATCATTTCACTGTCGGTTTGTTAACGGCTCTGCCTCTGCCTCTGCTGCTCGACTATTTCATCTCTGCCTCTATATTCTCTGTCTCCGCCTCTGCTGCTCTGCCTCCTCTGGTTTTGCCTCCTTTCTCTGTCTCCGCCTCTGCTGCTCGACCGTTTCATTTCGACAGTCTTCTTCCGCCCGTCTCCTTTGCCATCTTTGTTGTCTCCTTTGCGCTGCTTTGCTTCTCTTTTTGTTGCCCTGTCTCTGTAAATAAACTCTCCCTCTGTTCTTCTCATGCTCCTTGTAAATGTTACTATACCATTCACCAAAGACCTGTTGTCTTCTCCTTTGCTTCTGCTGATGTCCTTTGCCATCAATGACAACACTTCTAACACGTTGATCGACTGACGAAGTATGCACACTTCTTTGCCATATCCGCACACTACACAGCAGTATAGGTGGTAGAGTTGTTCTTCAAAGACATCTTCAAGTTACATGGTCTTCCCAAGACCATTATTAGTGACAGGGGCAGCCGCTTCATGGGCGGATTTTGGCAGGAGCTTTTCCGATTGGTGGGGACCGAGCTGACACCGAGTACCAACTACCATCCACAGACAGACGGGAAGACAGAGATAGTTAACAAGTGGCTGGAGGGCTACTTGCGTAACTATGTCAGTGGGCAGCAGAGAGCATGGCTGAAGTGGCTACACCTAGGGGAGTACTACTATAATAACACACATCACATGTCCATCGGTATGTCTCCCTTTTATGCATTATATGGTTATCATGCTTTATCTTTTGCAGATGTGATGTTTGGTGCCAGCAAGGCTCCAAGAGCCAGAGATTGGATCCAAGAGAGTCAGGAAATCCTCTGAGCTCTCAAGGATAACATGGCTACAGCGCAGAACCAGCAGAAGCTGTATGCCGACAGAGGTCGGGTGGAGAGACAGTTTGAGGTAGGGGACTTGGTCTACCTACGTTTGCAGCCATACCGACAATCGACGCTAAAGCAGAAGGGAGATGAGAAGCTCAAGCCCCGTTTTTATGGGCCTTACAGGGTGATACGCAGGGTTGGGCAGGTTGCTTATGAGTTGGAGCTGCCCCAAGGCAGCAAGATTCATAACATTTTTCATGTATCGTGCCTGAAGAAGGCATTGGGGCAGTAGGTGACAGTGACAGAGGAGCTACCTCCTACGGATGATGAGGGGCATTTGGTGTTGCAGCCAGAGGCCATTATTGATACCAGGGAGAGGCAGTTGCGGAATAGGGTCATCCGGGAATTCCTAGTGAGGTGTAAGAATTTGCTGGATGAGGATGCCACTTGGGAAAGTGAGAAGATCTTGCAGCATCCATCACTACAGTTGCTTGGGGTCAAGCAACATTTTGCCGAGGGAGACTGTAATATTCCCAATTAGCGATAGCTAATTGGAAATATTAACTTTGATCAATTTTGCCTTCTATAGTTAAAATATAAATAAAAGTGAGTGAGAGGGGGGACATAACTCACTAAAATAAAGTACACTCCCTAGTAGACTCAACGTTGTAACTTAAGTGGGCCAAGGGGGGCCAAGAGACCACGTAGAGGGGGACCCACTTAGACCACGTGGGCCAAATGGAGGCTACGTAAGAGATGGTGGGGCCTAGGGTTGAGAGAGGCCCGTCGTTATAAGAAGGAGGAGAGCCTCCTCATTTCCTCATTCGAGTTTATGCATATTGAGCTGGTCACTTCGACTTTGAGCACGCTAGCTGTTTAGCTTGTCTGCGGCACTGTTTAGTGCATTGAGTGTCTCCATTCGGAGATCTCACCCTCAGCCCTGGAAGACTTCAAGTGCTTGCTCGGGTGAGGCATTCCCATCAGTATTTTGCAGGAGGATCGAGTTGTGGCATTTGTGGAGGAGCCTTGCATCTATAGACTGCGCAGTCTTGAGAGGGAGGCGCAGTCCATATTGAGGGAGCTCCGGTGTGGCATTCTTTCGAAGGATTTTTGTCAGGAGATTGAGCAAGGGGCTAGCCCTTGTCCATTGGAGACTTTTGGTTGAGCAGGAGGTTATATTTTGGGGGATTCCATTCAGTCTCAGCGTGGCCCTTGGGAGGATAGCGTAGATCCTCGAGGGAGGTATTTCCGAAGGTCATCCATTCCAGAAATGCTCTCTGGGCTTTTCTGGGTATTGTGAGTAGAGGCGGATTCTAGAGTTTCAGCTCATTCCGAGTAGGGGAGCAGCCCCAACTACTCATTTTGTTTCAGCAGCAGCAGCAGCACGACAGTTTTCCAGCAGCTTGGACGCAGAGCATAGAGCAGCCATTCCTTTGATATTCTGAGAGTATTCCTACACTTTCCTGGTGCAAGTCGAGGTGCCATCACTATGATCACCTCTTGTACTCATTTCCATTTCTCAGTATAATAAAATGGCTCAGTATTTTCTATATTTCATGTGTATCTGTTTCCTATATTGTTTCTAGCATTTCATGTACTGTTGTATGCCCCGTATCACTGCCTATTTTCCCTTTGAGACATTCCAGTTGCTATCCCATCTGTTGTGATTTTCCCATACTCTATAGACAGAGTCTGGTGAGGGCCAGGTAGCCTCCAGATCTCACCCTCTGTTCAGAGGTGATATATCTGGTAAACGCCCCTCCAATCCATCTCTAGTTTAGAGTTGACTGTGTTTTGAGAGATATCCCTGAAAGGGGATATTACAAATAATGATGCGAGTAATGATGAGTTTTGAGTCAATATTGAGTTTGTAACATGCCTAGATAGCTTGGGACCTTGCCAACAAGTGAGTATTACTCTGGGAGGTTTTTTTTACTCGGTTAATTATCATCTCCCCACCAGGACTTAATAATTAATTGAGTTTTTTCCTCCAATTTTACCCCAAAGCCTTGGGTGAGTCCTGGTGTCTAGAGTCAATGTATATTACCATACTAGATCACAAAAAAAAATTCGTGGAATTTTTTTAGGTCAAGGTAATCATTTTTTTATTTTTTAGATTTCCCGCAGGACAAAAATTGTAATAAAAATTGTAATTGAATTGTAATAAGTGTTGTCTAGAGAAGATGTATGGGGTATGAGTAATCAAAATTACACCTCTCACTCTTAACTTTCTACTATGACACACTTTGAGGGGTTAAAAATGTGTCTTGAAAACCCACTTTTCATAAGTTTAGTGGGAAATTTGGCAATTAATTAAGCCAGAAATTAAATAAATGGAGAAAAATAAATATCCACACATGTTAAATGATGTGGAAATGAGATGTAAGATTTTTGGCGCCATTGTCAGGGATAAGTCTTCTTGTACCTGGGAAATACGATTAACTTTTGGTTTTTGCATGTTGGATTTTAGAGTTAGATTCCTATTCAAGTGGCGACTCCACTTATTTTATTTTCTGCAAGGATTCCTTCTTGAAGCCTGTTTTCTTGTAAACTTCTTGCTAATCTTGGACAAGAGCCTCTCTTTGATATCCATTTTCTCTTTCAGGGTCAAGTGAGCATGAGATCATGAATGATTTGTTCGTCCCTTGTGATTTTACTAACATTTCAAGCTATCCGTATTTTATTCCAGATGAGGCCATTGAGGCTATTGATGAGTTGCCTAGTTTTCTAGGTAGCAATGACATTAGTACTAAAACTCACCTTAGGAATTTCCACCTTTGTGTGAACAAATGGTGCCATGATATTAACCATGAGGACGTTAAAATGAGACTTTTCATCTTCTCATTAGATGGCGATGCTATGGATTGGTTCATAGACATACCTACTAACAGTTTCGATTCTCTAGAATCAATCATTGATGCCTTTGAAGAAAAATATGGAGATGAAAGAAAGATCAAAGTGAAAGCTAATGAAAATGATAAGGATCTCATCAAGGAGTTGACTCGAATGATTAAGGATATGGAACTCAACCAAGCTCAACTCATCAAGACCATGGAGGTAAATCATGCACAAGAAGTAAAGGCCATGGAAGTCAATCATTCTAATCAGATGACCTCTATTCAAAACAAGTTTCTGTCCATGGAAGAAAAACAAGTACTATTAATCAACACCATGGAAACAAATCATGCCAAGGAAATAAGTGTTATGAAGGCTAATCGGATCATTTTTCAGAATAGGTTGGAGGAAATGGAAAGATCACAGGTACAAAAATTCCAACTTAGGTCAAATGACGAATGGGAAAAGAACAAAGAAACAAATCATAAGCCTCCCAATCCACTGAAACAAGCTTCATATTATTATGATGAGGTCATTTATTCCATTGAAAAATGGTTAATTGAAGGTGACCTGGATAGCAAGGAAACTGAGGGGAATCAAGTTTATACTTATGAGATTAGTCCATCACCTATGTTAGAGCAGATGCAGAATGGAGAAGGTAGGTCACGGAAGTCTTGGATACTTCAAATTCTCCATCTGAGCATCTTCAAGAACGGGCAAAAAGGTCTACTTTGATCGCATCAACATCAACATCACAATCTATTAAGAAAAAAAGAAAAAAGCGGAAAGGATTTGGTAAATTTGATGACCATGTACAACACAGTGTTGGGACGAATCAAAGTCCTAGGATATTCAAAATTGGACAGGGCACATCAGAAAAGTAGCCCATGGATCTGCCTGAAGGCTGAAAGTAGGCAGGTTCTCAACATGAACTTCATTGAGGACATTTGATGCCATGGGGCATCTTTTTGTATCATATTTCTAACCTTATCCCTTGTAAATTTTGTTTAAGTAGTTTTATTTCATGAATAAATTGTCATTTATGCTTTTAGAATAAATTTACATTTCTTCATTTATGTACATGATATCATTTGATGATATTTTGAATGGATATTGTTGATATATGTTTCTTTTCGGTTGGTGCAGATTTCAGGTTCTTGCACACTATCACTTCATATCTAGCATGCATCCCTATATGGAGCCAAATGTTGACCACTGGAGTGGCACCTGATGATTATATGAAGACTCCATGCCCAAGGATGGTACCAAAGGACATTTGTATCATCAGATACCATTGGATTACTAGAGTTTTTAAACTCTACTTCTACTTCTCATCATTTTCTCTTGTACCCAGATTCCACGGCCTGCGGGGAATTGTAATAAGTGATACTAGTAATGATGAGTTTTGAGTCAGTATTGAGTCTGTAACAGGCCTAGGTAGCTTGGGACCTTACCAACAAGTGAGTATTACTCTGGGAGGTCTTTTTTACTCTGTTAATTATCATCTCCCCACCAGGACTTAATAATTAATTGAGTTTTTCCTCCAATTTTACCCCAAATCCTGAGTACGGCCTGATGGTGAGGCCTTGGGTGAGTCCTAGTGCCTAGAGTCGATGTATATTATCATACTAGATTACAGAAAAAATTTCGTGGAATTTGGTTAGGTCTAGGTAGTCATTTTTTTATTTTTTAGATTTCCTGCAGGACAAAAATTGCAATAAAAATTGTAATTGAATTGTAATAAGTGTTGTCTAGAGAAGTTGTATGGGATATGAGTAATTAAAATTACACCTCTCACCCTCAACTTTATACTATGACATTGTACTGTAGTGCCCTCAAGAAGGGTTTTGTACCTGCAAAGTTGTTCAAGAGCAATAAAGTAAGAAGGTTTTCGTTGGGCTTTTCTCCCTTATTGGGTTTCCGCAGGGTAAATCTTGTGTACTTATGCATTTGAGTACTTTTGCATCTTATTTCAGTTACTTATGCATGTTGATATTCGGATCTAAAGGTTGAAAAAGAATCTAAAGTACTCACATTCATATCCTGCAGTCAGATCTAGCAAACCTGAGTGATAAGCAAACAGATCTAGTAGATCTAAGTGAACAGCAAGCAGGTCTAGTGCAAATCTGAGTGTCTAGAAGGCTGAAAATTGATAAGCAAACAGATCTATCAGATATAAGTGAGCAGCAAGCAGATCTAGTGCAAATATGAGTGTCTAGAAGGCTGAAAACCTCAATTTTGAGGTGTCCTTATAAGTTTTGATCATTTACAACAAGTTGATTTGAAGAACAGAATTTAATGTGTACTTGATAATTTAGTTTGTTTATGTTGTTTATATTTTCCAGGTATATATGTGATTGCTACAAGTTCAGAATTTTAATTTTGGTATTGAAGTAATTCAAGATCTAGGTTATTTGATAAAGAAACATAGGACAACAGTTATCTTGAGTTAAGAAAATTTTAACATTGGGTACATTCCTTCATAGGAATGGGTATATCCTCCCTAATTGAGAGGGAGAGATAGACACATCATTCTTGTCTTCACTTTGGAAGAAAGAATGGAGGATTGGGTAAGCCTCTGGCATCTGATACTCTTTGAGGATCAGTAGGGCATCCAAGATAAGAGTAGTCATAGAGGACCGATATTCTTTGTGGACTGGGAATCCAAGATAAGAATAGTACTGGAAAGACATGCCTTGGGAACACCCAGGTGGGGTATGTGCCTTGAGAGACAACGATGATGGTGTCAATCAGTCATTGGTTTCGCCAGCATTGTGCTTTGACCTTGTGGAGAGATAGAGTTGTTAGTCAAGGCCTTGCTATGTGACAATGTTGGTTGATATGATGCTAAACAGATGGGTTACCAATCCAACTCTTCTTATGAGAATTCTTCAAATTGAAAATGTCCAAGTACCTTATATGGATTATGAATACCTCCCTAGCTAAGAGGGAGTGTTGAAATATGTAACTAGGTTTGGTCTTCATAAATGACAAATGTAATCATGATTTTATATTTGATGTAAAGAGAAATAAATTTATTATTGTAGTTCTTGAGTCATGGGTTTCACGCTCAAGAGAAATTTATTTTATAGGTCAAGCTCCCATTGTGAGCTCCTACGGCTTGTCATTGAGTTTACAAGCCATTAAGTCATTGCCATGTATGGAAGACTTATATGGGGGATGTTACATGTTGTAAAAGAAAATTATTTGAGTCAAATAGAGTCAAAGGACCCTCCAAGACCAAGTCAAAATGCAAGCAACAAGTCGGCCTTCCAAAAATAACAAGTCGACCTAGAGACAGTGACAAGTCGGCTTAATTTGAAGTGACTAGAAGCCTATATATAGGGCATTCGACCTCATTCAAGGGCGCACACTTCACACATCAAGGAGCTTAGTAAAAGGGTCAAGAAGAGGCATAAAATCAAGTGAAGAAGAAGAATTCAAGAAGGAAGAAAGATTGAAGTAATTTCGGTTCTGTTTTGGGCTATTCTTGTTCACACGTGCAAGGAGATTAGGGCACATCCTACTGTAGGCTATAGCAAATCAAAAGTACAATCACCTCAAAAAGGCCGAAATAAGACAAGAAAAGATTTATCTTGCAACTCAAAGTCACAAAGATACCAGCTCAAGTCAAGCGAAGGAGAAGAAGGGCTGAAATTGCCTTAATCCTATCAACTGCAAGAGGTCGAGCGTTGCAGAAAGAGAGGTCGAAAATTTCAGACTAGTGTTGCAGGGCTGAAGGTTAAGGACGAAGGAGATATTGCAGCAGCATCAAGAAGGTGTTGACTATGACTTGATCAAAAAGAGGCAAGGTTTGACTTGGTCTTGGAGGAGTTTTGGTCAAGGGTCTAGGTCTTAGACTTCGTCGATTGAAGATTCTATAAGAAGAAGAATTTTTGTGGGTTTTCCTCTCATAGTTGGAGAGGTTTTGGCCTTGGCTGATCGCTTTTATCTTGTGTCCTTTGTCTTATTGTTCTTTATGGTTTGGTAGTTGTTTGATGAAGAAAACACTAATAATAAATAAGTGAAAGAAGAAGCTAATTAAGCAACCACAAACAGTTATCAAAAGCAAGAGAAATCATCCTATATTGTTGCCCCTAGATTTCTCAACAGTTGTTGCCCAACTTTAATACCTAAGCAAAAATGTAACAATCCACACATGATTGTAACTCTAGTTAAGAGTTGGAGGAATCAAACTTTACCACTAGTGGGCTATCGAACTATGTTATAATCAACGCACCAGGAGGAACAGGGGTTCCATTCTATTCGAATGCATTTTGTTTCATAGATGAGTAGAGTAGCCGAGAGTAGATAGGTAGAGAGCAAACAGAGAGGGTTTGTGCACTAAGCAACCCACGAGCCACAAGTCTCACTTCTTTGTACTTGCATCCATTTTCCATTCAGAGAAAGAGAGCATAGCATCCTCACCTTCCTTCTAGCGAGGTTTTCTCCCGAAAGGATTTCCTACGTTATATCTTGTGTTGTGGTTTGTGAGTATTATTTTGTTGTTCTTTAATTTCTGCATATTTTATCTATTGTAGTAATAACACTGTAAAAATTTCCTCTTTCCCACCCTGGTTTTCAGTTTCACCTTATTTCTCCAAATAGTTAAATGCCCTTTCCCATATCCTTACATTCAACAAACTGGAAAATAATTTTTTGCTGAAAACACAAATTCTGGAAAATTTACAGAATGCTGGAAAATGCAGAAATAAAAATCAGCAGATACAAATAGCCATTCAACACATGATAACACAGTGATTTTTGGTCAAGGTGACCCTGGAAAAACCCCCTACAACTCTTGGGGAAAACCAGTTCGAAAGCTCCTTTTTATTTCTGGGAAAATGCTTTCTACAGTAAGAGAAAAAACTCAGAAAAAATCAGAAGGTACAGATTACAACTTATCTCGTTTTTCGTGCTTTACCACCACCTCGAAAAATGTGTAAACAGCAAAATAGACCAGCAATAAATGTTGTACGGCCTCCTTGGTTTTCGTGCCAAAATTTGCAACCTTAAATGCTACTGTACGGACTGTCTAAAAAAGCATGCAAGCTGCCATAAATGTTGTTGCACTGTTTTTCTCGATTTCCGTGCAGAAAAAAACAACAAGACTGTTGTACGGATTTTTGCCTCGAAATCTGTGCAAGGGTACAGCCACTTGCTATACGGCCTCCCTCAAAAAACGTGCCAGCAAAATAGCGTCTCTGCTCCTCGATTTTCATGCCTACTTGTTGTACGGCCCTCTTGGAAACTGAGCCAAAACTGCTGTACGGATTTTCTAGAAAATCATGCCCAAACTCTGCCTTTCACTGTGTGCTAACTCTGTTGTATGGACTTGCTGAAACACTGCCTTGGAATGTGTGCCAAGCTGCTTCCTCCTTCTCCTCACTACCCAGAAATCTCCCTTGCTCTCTTTCTCTCCTTCTCCCAATCTACTCATGAAAGAATGAATGACCTTTTCCTCCTTTCCCTCCTTTAACCTAACCCTAAGTGACTTTTGGGGAATCCCTAAATCCAATGGCTGAAATAGATTGAGATCTAGGGCTGAGATTAAATGCTCATTTAAATCTCACTTTCTATTTTTTAATTCACCCCACTTTAATAAAGACCCACTTAGTCATTTATTTCCAAAGTCACTTTCCTTTCTAATTTTACATTGACTTTATTAAAGTCACTTTAAAATTAGACTTTAGTAACTTTATCACATAAAGTCACTTTTAAATTAGATTTGACTTTATAACTTTATAAAGTCATTTTAGGAGAAAAAATTAAATTCTTTTGGACACTTTTCCCTAGGCCAAAGATCAAAGCCTTAGGGAACCACCTGTCCTCCGGTAACCAAATTTCAACAAACACAATAATTAATGAATCCATAAATCTAAGGAGAAACTAACCCTCATAGTGTAGATTTCAGATTTTAAGTATAATTTCATCAGATTTGTTTTCACGAACTATGCGGTGGAATATCCACGACATCTTATGGATCATATTGGTATTAGAGCAGGTTTCTTTGGGTATATTGTGGAGAGTTGTAGAGGATTCAGATTGATTAAGCCAAAAGTCACAAAACCCCATTCATGGCTAACGAATCTATGAATAACCCTCAAGATCCCCCAAAGGAGAGGTTTGTGTAGTTGGAAGCACAAGTCACAGATATAAACTATAATGTAAGCCTCCTCATCGTAGCCTTGACTAATAAGCTCGGGTTATTCAAAGAAGATAGGATTTCCAATGCGAAGGCTGAATCGAAGGGTAAATCAGCAGATCGAGAAGAACCAAAGAGAAATCTAAGAAAGACCTTGAAAAGGATCAACCTACATTGAATGTATTGAACCACTTTCAATCCCTATTCAAAATCAAAGTGAAGGTTGACATCAAGCCATATCAAGGTGAGATTGATGCTTTGAAGTTAAAGCACTAGTTGCAGCAATTAGAATTTTATTTTAGTGTTCATCATATAGAGAAAGAACAAAAGGTTTCGTTTGCTAAGCCGAAATTAAAGGACCATGCCTTGACTTGGTGGGAAAGCCGCACGAAGACCTTGAGCATGGTGGAAGATCCTCCAGTGACTAAGTGGGAGGATTTCAAAACCCTAAAGTCACAATCTTATCCTATCAGGTATGTAGAAGACCAATGGATCTGATGGCATTACTTCAGGTAAAGGTGGAGGAAAAGTGTATAGGAATACACCACAAAATTTAGAATCATGGCCATAATGTGGGGTATCTCCAAGACACTAGTTGGATCTCCAAGTACATTTGTAGGCACTTGGAGTATGGGAATCAGTTGTTTCTGGAGACACATCTACCGACGAAGCTAAAAGGTACAATTCAAAGGCCATGAATGTAATTTTGAATGTTTTGCTAAATTCTATGAAAACAAAAGTTGGTCAATGTTCAACAGCTAAAGCTCTTTGGGAAAAGCTTCATAATCTCTATTCAACAAAGCAATTAGGTCAAGATGTTATTGAAAATTCGAATCATCTGATTATGATGAAGAAATTGGAGAAATGAGTAAGACAGAGTTTCAAAATCAAGTGATCAAGGTGATAAAGAAACTCAAAAGTCAAAAGGAAAAGACAAGACTTTTGGAAGCAGAATTGAAGACAGCAAAAGAACTCATCAAGGAAAATGAAGAGTCTGAGAAGATGATTAGCAATCTTAGAACTCAATTGGAAGATGTCAAGAATACGGAGACATAAGACCTCAATAGAGAATTCCAATAGAAACAACAAGAACTCAACACAGCCTTTGCAGAGATTAGCAGGCTCAAACAACAAATGCAGGAAGCAGAAATTGAAAGGAAGGAATCTGATCAAAGACGCATATCCACAGTTGACCAAAAGAAAAAGGAATTAGAAACATCTTCAGCAAAACTAAGCAGGCTCAGGATTGAAAATGAGAAGCAAAAGGAACAAATACAGGTTCTCAACAAAGAAGTAAAGAAGACCACTCTTCTCAAGCTATAGGTTGAGGAGGCAGAAAAAGATGGTTTCAAGAAGATCTTGCTCAAAAGAAAGAAGAACTTGATGCAGTGCTTAATGAGATAAACAAGTTCAAAGAAAAGGATGATTTACCAATTATGGCCAAGACAAATAAAGAATCAAAAAAAGGAATAGGTAAGGCTCCAATTGATGAAGGTCCAAGCTCCACATCTTCGCTCAATGAGATTGAGAAGATGACTAAACCAAAGAAGAACGTTGTAACTCTGAAGAATGATGCCAAAGCAGTAAAGGAAAAAGGATGACAACAGACTACAGCACTACCTTCAAAGGAGAATGGAAAATATTCCAGGTATGTTTGTTTATTTAATGGTTATTGTTTTTCGTGTGCTAACTTTAGACATATAGCTAGGGATTGTAAAGTTCTTCACAGGAACAATTATCAAGGACCACCGCCTCTGAATGAATTATCCAGGTACACATGTTCATTTGATAGTTATTGTTTTTTATGTGCTAACTATGGACATATGGCTAGGGATTGTGAAGTTTTTGACAGGTATACTCAAGTCAAGGTGGCCTGTTATGTGACTCACTATTTTGAACAATCTAGCTTGTTGACTCCTTGAAGTTTGTAGAGGGGGAGTCTGTGTAGCAATATATGGCACAAGTCTACAATTGACAGCCAAAAAGTTTGAACAAGATGGCAGTTTTGTAACAAGTTCAAGGGGAGTAAAATAGTTGAAGGATTATAGGTTCATAATGGAAGGCTTCTCTTCAGGGCACAGGTCCACAAGGATCGCCATTGACAGACTATTACAAGAGGCTTCTCATTAGGGGGGGCACAGGCAGATAACAGGTCCACATGAAGCAAGAAAATTCTCAGGGGGAGTAACCCTTTTCCATTAATGTCAAAGGGGGGGAGAAAAACCTAAGAAGGAGATTTAAATCTCGAGAAGGAGGTGTAGCATGATGTCAAAGGGAGTTGTACTCACAAGAGGAGTACGTGTGTTTCCATCAATGAAAAAGGGGGAGATTGTTGGATGGCGTTGTCATTGATGTCAACCCATGGAGTTGACTGGGTTTGACTTTGACCAAAAGCACCAGTCATTGATGTCAAACAGATAATGAACGCTTCTTAGTAATTGTCGGATTACATCAAGATAGTAGCTATATTGTTGGATGGTTGAAAACCCAAGTCCTAGGGTTTTAGTTCACTAAATTGAGGATGTAACCCGACTTTTGTCGAGGGTATTTGGTAGGTCAAATCATTGAGTTTGGGTCAGAGATCTATGTCATTAGATTCTTCTCGAAAAGATGTTTCTGTTGATATGCGGTACGTCCTGAAAGGCCTCCTGGTTTGAGAGATATTCATAATCGAAGTTGGTTACCCCAATTTATGGACTAAAACCCCAAGGGGCAGTAACATGACACCTCCTCCTATGATTTTCAACATATGACAATGTTTATCACCGTAATCTCCCCCTAAATGAAACAAGAGTTAATTACACAATAGGCGATTTTAATCGATAGAAAACGTTTAAAAAATTCAAATACCAATGATCATCAAACTCAACTGAAGCATATGAAAGTAACTAGCACTTAAATATCAATAAGAAATACCATGAAATTTCGATGCTAATAAACACTTCGTCAAATAATTTTATGGATAAAATGATATTCTAAAATAATTCAAATCCAACAAAATTTTTATTTTTCTCTATAGTCAAACTTAGGATATTAAAAATTAAATATTGTCAACTATAGGAATTTCTCCACAATTAAATATCTTGCCAAGCCTAAAATTTAAATGGCCCAAAACCCCAATGTTAAAAAGATAAACCTAAAAAATGTTTTTCCACATTTTAGATACAACAAAGAAATAAAAGAATAAAAAAAATTAAAATCTGACTAATGTTAAAACATTAATGAATTTTTTATTTTGTTTTAAAATTCTAAAAGTTAAATACAATTTTTTCTTTTTAATGAAAAATGAAACTCAAAAAAAAACAAAAAGCTTTACAAAAACTTAAAATCAAAATTTAAATGGAATCAAAAACTATTAAAAGAATGGGAAATTTTTAATTTTTTAAAAGGTTAATGAAATTTTCTTTTGGGCAAATGTCCAAACATTAGAAAAACAAAAATCGAAATATTAACTCCAAAACCCAAACCTTTATACAAATTTTTAAAAAAGAAAAAACGAAAATTTAATGTTAAAGTTTTAAATTTTTTAATTTTTATATGTCAAAACTCAAACTAAACAAAAATTTAAAATCAAATGTGATAAAAAAAAAAAAAGTTAAATGTTATGTGCTTTTGAATTTAGGTTAGAGGAGCGTATGCAGGTCGAAAAGAGGAGCATGGAGGATGCGGACAATGTGAAATTTTCTGAATATACTAAAACAAAAACCCTACTGCTAAATTCTTGATTTACTTCTCCTACTTACATTAGTTATTAATCTGAAATCTTCAAAATTAACATCAAAGTAAATACATTAACAGCCTACATATGCAAATCTAAACTAAATAACTTGCACAATGACAAAGTGACACACACAAGGATTTTCTGAACAATTGTCCCCAGAAAAACCCAATGCAGGAATATCGGTGATTCTAGCTTCTAGAGGGTTTTTATTATTAAGCAGATTATGAGTACAACAAATTTGGGCACCAAACTGGTTATCCCGACAGAGAAATAAAATAGTAGCAATACCTCTATTTCGGAGACAGAAAACTGTGACTGATTCACACCCTCAAACGGGATTTACAAACTCAGCCCTTTTCTGGCCTCTGGAACCCCAGTGGTGCTCTGAAGCCCTCTGCGTCAGCCTCTACGCTGCTCAAGAAAGGCCTGTGTCACCCTAGACTGGGTTACGCTGCCTCGCTGGGCCTGCATCAGACCTCCTGGCCTCCTGCTGCCTCTGCACTGCCCTTTTCGGGCCTGTGTCAACCCTGCGTAGCTCCTGATGCGTCTGTGCTGGCCCTCTTAGGCTCTCGGTTGAGTTGCGTAGCTGCTGCCTCAGTCTGCTGCTTCTCTGCCCTCGTTGTACTCTGGGACTAGACCATCCCCCTCGCCAATACTGCCCCTCTCCGCAGCTAAAACACTTCTGAAATTCTTAGCAAACCACACCCTAGAATTCCAGCTTAGCTTAAGTGCTCTACCAGTGTGTGTGTTCTCCAATTGACCCCAAGACCTCTTCTTATACTTTTCTCATTGAAACTTCAATGACCGTGATTTAATCTTGAATCGACGGCTAAGATTAGAAGTTGCTTGATCCACGTCACTTGGTCATTCTCATCACATGTTTAATTTAATTACCTTTAATCTTTTAATTTTCCTAAGTTAGACTTAGGGTCCTTAATTAAAAACATTAATTAATTAAATATCTCTTAAACAAGATGGAATTTCTTAAAACGCTTTCTAGGTCTTGGAGATCTTATGTACTCTAATCCCTCCACAAATTTTGGGAGATAGAGCACATCTGATGCTACCCCAACACCCCAAAATCTCAACACTCCCTCTTAGCGAGGACAGTGCTCTAGCAAAATACTTCACCCTGAAGGTTGCTCTGATCTTTGGTGTTGGCCTCTGCGTTGATGCTTGGCCTGCTGCCCTACATCACTGCGCTATTGCTACTCTTTTGTACTACTACCCATGATGCTGCCACTGCCACTGCTACAACCGTACTGCATCTCCCTCTCAAATTGTTGCATCGTGCTGCCAACTACTGCACTGCAACTCAACTGTTGAGAGTAAGGAACTGAAGGAATTTCGCCCAATCTTTGACAGACAAGTCAGTTGGGCTACATCTCATCACTAAAGCTCCATAGGTTGTTGCTTTGCACTGTCTTCTGAAGGTTGTTGTAGCTCTGCACTGCGTAAGCAAACCTGCTCTGCGTTGCCTCTGCGTTGTTGTCCTCTACGCCGTCGATACGTTGCGCTGTACTCCTGAAGCCTCTACGTTGCTACAGCACTGCACTGCATACCCTCTGTTGATGTTGTATGTGCACTGTGTTGCTCCCTCATCAGTGTGTCAGCTTTGCCTCTGCTCCATCTATGATCCTTTGCACCCACTGCTCCACTTGTCCCGCTACTGTCTTAAGGCTCCCGTAGCACGGATGTGATCCAAGAGTTGGGCTACTCAAGGATCTCGCCACCACTCTGTAGCTGCTATACAGATCTAAATCGCCCCACTTTCGTGGTTCATGAGCGCTCATGGCTACGTCATCGTCGGAGCCATCGTCTGCTACAGCAACCTTGGAACTAGAAGCTTCCTTGTCCTTCTTCTTCTGAGGATAATTGTTGGCGAAATTTTCCAGTTCGCTACACTTGAAACATTTGATCTTTGACAAATCACGCTTCTTTTTCCCTTGCTGCCTCTTTGATGCCAAGGCTGCATCTTCCTCCTCTTCCTTCTTTGCCTTGCTCGAGTCAGTGTTATACTGCCTTTTGGTCATTCAGCGTCTCCTCTTGTCGAAGGATAGCCGACATGTTGTCCCAATTGGGAAGGTCTGCTTTGCCCAAGATACTTTGGACAAAAGTTTCCCAGTCCTCTGTGACTACATTGAGAGCAGTTCTCACCATGACATCATCATCTACCTTGACCCCCATGCCAGTCAGCTGATCCCGGATCGACTGCGGCCTAGATAGAAAAGGGTCGATCTCCTCTCCCTTGGTCATCATGAATAACCTCACTTGGTTCTCCAGAAGCATCTTTCTCTGGACGGACTTTTCTTCATATAGTGTGGCTAAGGCTGCCCACATCTCATGATTCGTTGCCTTCTCGGCTATGTGTGGTACCACATGATCTTTGACCCCGTCCATAATGAAGCGCTTGGCATCTGCTACTACTTCATTATGCTTCTCCAGGAGCTTCGCATTGGTCAGTGTAGCCAAGAATTTCTCTGCATGCTCCCATATATTGTAAGCCTCAGGGACTACCAGGATTTTGCCTTCCAGATCGCAAAGTTGGACAGGTCATCCAACCTATCCTGATCACGCAGTCCGTGTGGTGCCATCTGCTTAGATTTTTGTCGGAACTGATCCTCCTCTCTCTGCTAGAGACTCAGATCTAGGGTCCTTAGCAAGAAAGGCACCCTTTGCTCCCTCTGACAACTGACTTCCTCTCTTGGAAGTCTGCCAAACACAATGAATCAACTCTCTACGATCCTCTGATCGATTTTTCAAATTTCTTTGGCAGGAAATCTTCTGAGAAGTTGTTCTCCTCCCGCTCTTTGTCAACTTAGCTTAGGCTAAATTTTGCACCAGCAGAATCTTCACCCCACCAGGTCTGCAGCTCAGCTTTCGGTTCATGTCACTCTGCACAGCAAACAAATTCTGGATTGTGTCACCCTAGCTGGCCTTTGCATGAGCAGAATGGCTCAGTGCAGCCTCTGCGCAATGCAGGCTGCTCCTGCCTCCCTCTGGAAGGTTCTACGATGTCTCTATGTCACCCAACTGGGACTGCGTCAACCTCTATGTGGCTCTGTTGCCTCTGCGTCCCTTTGCTGATGTGTTGCCCTCTTCGGTTTATCTGTTGTTGCTGCTGCTTTCTCTGCTGCTTTTTGCAACACAGATTTTTCAACCTTCTTTTTGGAGATTCAGCTAGATCTGCAATTGCTCTGATTCCATGTGAAAATTTTTGAATATACTTAAACAGAAACCCTACTGTTAAATACTTGATTTACTTCTCCTACTTACATTAGTTATTAATCTTAAATCTTCCACATTAACATCGAAGTAAATACATTAACAGCCTACACATGCAGATCTAAACTAAATAACTTGCACAATGACAAAGTGACACACACAAGGTTTTTCTGGACAACTGTCCCCAGAAAAACCCAATGCGGGAAAACTAGTGCTTCTAGCTTCTGGAGGGTATTTATTATTAAGCAGATTCTGAGTACAACAAATCTAGGCACCAAACTGGTTACCCCGATAGAGAAATAAAATGGCATCAATACCTCTATTCCAGAGACAGAAAACTGTGACTGATTCACACCCTCATACGGTATTTACAGAATTCATCCCTTTTCCGGCCTCTGGAACCCCAGCGTTGCTCTGAAGCCCTTTGCGTCAGCCCTCCTAGCCTGCGTCAGCCTCTGCGTTGTTCAGAAAGGGTCTGCGTCACCTTAAACTGGGTTACGCTGCCCTGGCTGGGCCTGCATCAGCCCTCCTAGCCTCCTACTACCTCTGCGCTACCCTTTCTAGACCTGCGTCAACCCTGTGTGGCTCCCAATGCCTCTACGCTACCCCTATTGGGCTCTCAGCTGAGCTGCGTAGCTGCTGCCTCTACGCTGCCTCAGTCTGCTACTTCTCTGCCCTCATTGTACTCTTGGACTGGGACTAGACCATCCCCCTCGCCAATACTGCCCCTCTCTGCAGCTGAAACACTTCTGAAATTCTTAGCAAACCACGCCCTAGAATTCCATCTTAGCTTCAGTGCTCTGCCAGTGTTTGTGTTCCCTAACTGACCCCAAGCCCTCTTCTTATATTTTTCTTGTTGAAACTTCAACGACCGTGATCTAATCTTGAAGCGACGGCTAAGATTAGAAGTTTCTTGATCCACGTCACTTAAGTCATTCTCATCACATGTTTAATTTAATTACCTTTAATCCTTTAATTTGTCTAAGTTAGACTTAGGGTCCTTAATTAAAATGATTCATTAATTAAATATCTCCTAAACTGGATGGAATTTCTTAAAACAGTTTCTGGGTCTTGGAGATCTTATGTACTCTAGTCCCTCCACAAAGTTTGGGAGCTAGTGCATATTCGATGCTACCCCAACACCCCAAAATCTCAACGGACGGCAGGGAACAGCAATGCGTTGAGGAGGGAGAAATGGGTTGTCGGCAAGGAAATGGAGGATGCAGGCAAAGAATAAAGACAGCGTGAAAGGGAAAAGGATGACGGCAAGGTTTTGAGGAGCGAAGGGAGAAGCAACCTTCAAGCAGCTGACAAGGAGCTTTGAGGGTCGAGCGGAGGTGAGGGAACGCAACAATGGATGTCGCGGCGAGGAAATGCGACGAAGAAGATTGAGACAGAGGTATCGGATAGGAAGCGGATGAGAGTACAGGACTGTGAGGAGATGGTAGCGCGGGAAGGAGCCTGCAGAATGAAGAGGGAGGAGCTCACACAAGAAAGGGAAAGCGACAGCGAGGAGGGCTCACAAAGGAAGAGAGGGCTAACGATGGATGCGGGAGAAAATGAAGGGGTTAACGCAGCAGGGAAAGGTTGCACACAGAGGATAGGTTGCAAGAAGAACGAAATGCACATAAAAGGAGCGGAAATAGCAAAGAAAACGCAGTAGCCAATGGGGGCAGCCCACAAGAGGAAAACACAGGCACAGCGAACGAAATGCGCATAAAAGGAGCGGAAATAGCAAAGAAAACGCAGTAGCAAATGGGAGCAGCCCACGAGAGGAAAACACAGGCACAGCTAGTGCATAAAAAAAAATTTGAAATTTTCCTTCTTTCCAGCAATTAATTTTATCCAGAAACTCAATCTAAAAAATTTTAACTTGAATACCCCTGCAAAAATATTGATCTTGAGATCAGATCCTAGCCTCTAGGGCCTAGATTTGTCTCAGATCCAAAAAATAATCTCTAAAAACCATCAAATGTAACCTGCACAAAACCAAAAACCAAAACCCAAAAACCTAACACATACAAAAAAATCGAAAATGAAACCTTGATCCCAAGCTAGAAATCAGAAAAACTAGAGAAATTTCTAAATATTTACACAATTAAAAATACAGATCTATACAATGTATTTACAGATCTATGCACAAGAGTTGCAGATCTGTCAGATCCTAGAAGTGTAAGTCCGACTTCGCTCCCAAATCTGAAGATCTAAGGCTCTTACTAGCCAGATCTAACTTTAAGATAATTTTTTTATTTAGGCACAGGCCCTAGAAAAACCCTGCAAAAGGAGAACTTGAGATAAGCTTGGGGAATTAGATCCGGAGGGCTCTTCAGATCTTATTTCCTTGGGAGTCAACTGGTTCAGCCAAGGACTTCCCCAAATGCCCAGTTCTAAATCCGAGAGATTTCTACATACTGAAAGTTAAACAGCTAAATCAATAGAGAAATAAGATAAAAATAAAATTTTCAAGAACTAGAGATACTTGCTAATTCAATCCAATCAAAATTCTTACCCTAAATCCAGTAACCTATGCAAAATACCTGTGCAACAGATTACTCTACAAGAGCTATTAATCAACAATTCATTAAAATGATCACCAACAGAATATAAAGAACAAGTTTACCATAAAATGCCGAAGAGGAACACGACCATCAAATAAAATCCCAAAGACTTCGTTCGTATTATTCCATAAAGTATTACAGGAGAGCATCAAGAGTTAGTACACGATCGAGAGATCGGATGATTAAAAGACTAACACTGACCTCTAATTTATAGGTAAAATTTCCAACGGCTAGTTCGCTTGATCCTCGTCAAAGTAATTTCAACTGTCAAAAAGGATTTGATTATCTTTTAATCTCGTCCGTCGAAATTATTATTTTTTGAAGAATTTCGAATTTTCAATTAATTCTCTTTTAATTGACTCAAAAATAATAATTTTGAGTTAATTACCTCCAAAAATTCACTGACTTAACTATCAAGGCCCAAGTGTCCAAAATTTCTTAAAATTTTCAATATTCCCTAGGCCCGGGACCTTTAAAAATTTATTTTTTAGAGATACACGAATTTTGCCTCTTTAGAATTTAAATTTACCTAGGACATAAAATTAATTAAATTTCTGGCTTAGGATTTTTAATTTAATTTGGCCAGAAAATTTAATTAATTGACTCATGAGGGGAGTAATTACCTTTCCAAGCCTCTTTACATAAGATTAATACATTAAACCCATGAGGGGAACACCCATTCGTAATAGACCCTCAATAATCTACCAAATTCTGCGACTCAAAATATGATCTAGTAGACCTAGCAATCTGTAATAAAATGACCTAGCCAATTAGCTAGGATCATTCTCAGATTACATTTACAAAGACTCGATAAAAAACACTAGGACTCACTTAGTATCTTGACGATAAAATCCACCCTAGCTTTGGGATGAGGATGGAGGGGGAAAACTCTATCAATCATTTGTGTTTAGAGACACATATGAATCAGTGAGATGAAAAACGTCCTAAGATAGAAATCGTCACCAAAATACTAGGCTTACCTAGGTTGTTACACACATGATGGTCTTACTAAGATCATTTATATTATAAACATGCAAACTGGATTTACAACTTTTACAAAATTGTCGACTGAATGGCACGAACACTCGAACATGATAGCACTTCTTCTCCTATTTCGGCCTTTTCTTAAGATCTGAAGCACAGCCTCAATCACTGAACAGAACAAGCAAAAATTGCCAAGGTAGGTTGTATATTTTTTATTTGTTAAAGGGTTTCCTTCAGTGCTAGTGTGTTTTTTCTTTTTTTATTCAAGGGCCTCATACTACAGTGAGTTCCTTGACAATCCTTAGGCTTGGATATGTAATGTCACCTGAGATTTTCGGCCCTCACAAGGGCTCTTATAGGCCTGCTCTAGCTCAAACATCTGATCCCGAGGTAAGTTCTATTGCAAGTTTTTGAATGGCTTTCTGATGTATTTAGCATTGATTTTTGAGAATTGTTGAAAGTTCCAACAGTACTCGGACCCTTTGTTCTAGGGAAGTGAGCAAACTTCAGTGTTTTGATTATGTATAGCTAGAGTACAGGATCTTGGCCTCATTAATATAATCTCTTTTTGAAGCAGCGAAGGCACTTAACAGTGATCCTTGATGTCATAGAAACAACATTGATAATAATGGCATTTGTTGTGACATACTTAACAGCAATGACTTGTCAACTAGAGTGAAGAGTGATGCAACAGCTAGGTGTATGTATAAACTTGACACCTAGACATATGCATTGACTGTTAGTCCTTATGCAATATGAAAATGATCTCAGCTAGGATTCCTAGCAAGTGAAAAAAATTGACATATGACACCTACAGACTTGACATCTCATAACATAGACCTTTGATGAATTCCCCTCACAAGCATTTGACATTAATTGACTATGACTTGAGTTGGAATTGTTTTGGACATTGGTACATTGACAAGGCCTTACGTCAGTAAGCATTGATGTGACTTATCAATGACATCTGTTGTCCTTTGTTGGAAAATGACATTCACGGTGATATGTATTGAGAGTTGTGACAATAATGTTTGACTTAACAAACAGACCTCCATGAATGTGTCGACTTGATATAGATTTGGCAATAAAACAGTGATAGTTTGATTGTGGACTAACTCTACATCCTATAGTGATTTTCTATATGATAGGAAGCTTGATCTCAATGGCACTTGTCTTCATAATTAGTAGGGATTTTCATTAGATGACAGCGATGATTACAACGATGATGATGTGAAATATTGATTGACATAGTGATTATTCTTGAGATGCTTGACTTTCACATAATTTGACTGTGCTACTATATGACAGTGATGCATTACTATTCAATTGACACCTAGATTTGATTGTGAGTTAACACCTTCCCCTTGACTTGACCAATAGATTGCGATAAATAGACCCGTGATAATGATAACCTAGAAATTTGAACTAGAGAGGACCTAGGGATATGTAGTAATGACCTAGAGGGTGTATTATCATAATCACATGACTTTACATGGTACCAGGTCTTTGAAGGAAATATCATCCGATTGTACAAGCACATTGACGTAAAGATGGATAGCAAGGCTTGACCAGTTGAGCAACGGTGTTTACACGTATGCTAGTAGCTCTCTGACAGCAGAGTTTGAGAGAATTGGTAGCAAGTCATAGGGATGACCTAAGGCACCTTTGTTTGTGCCATTATTTGATAGCAGTATCAAATGGTTGTAGCATCGAGTGCAGCCTGATACGATGATGACAGTGATTGAGCATTGATGACTATTCATTTGTGAAGTGACATTCAGTGGTAGCCAGCAGTGATTTGCAGTAAAAGTAATGACAGTTGTGCAGTAACAGTGATATGCAGTGTGTAGTGACAGTGATGTGCAGTTGTACAATGATAGCTTGATGTGTAGCATCATGCAGCATCTAGTTTGTGGGAACAGTGATCAGGGCTAACAGGATTCGATATCTCTTCTATATATTCTTTATAGCTATTCTACATTGATTTAGAATAAAGGGGATGCAGTCTGAAAATTGTTAAACGTTGTCTTTTGGCTTGTCAAGGTGGCAGGGTGGTGCAAGGAAGGTGATTGAAGTCACCTTCAGGTTGTGGCTTGAGAACACTTCAGGGCAGCAGGGTGGTGCTAGGGCAAGTTGTAGCTTGCACAGGGCGTTGTCGCATCCATTCAGTTGTGGCTGATAAAATAACAAGGCAACGAAGCATCCCTTCCGACCACGGCTGGAAAACAGAGTGTTGGGGCACTCATCAGGTTGTGGCCTGATCTACAGGGCATTGGGGCGTCCTTCTGGTTGCAGCAGGATATTAGGATTTAGTAGCATCCTACAAGTTGTCGCCTATGAATTAGGGGGTTGACGCCTCCCTCAGTTGTAGCTGAAATCTTGATGTAATAAATTTTCTTTTAACAGGAAGAAGACAATTACTAAAGAAGCGTTCGGTGGTTTTTGACCCGGAGGGGGTTTTCCACCTAAAAATCTTCGTATCCTTTGTTTTATCTTTTCACATTGTTGTATGGTGTTGTCTATTGTTGATTATTGTTTATGATCATCTGAAGAAATAACTAAAGATTAACTAATGCTATGAAAAAGATTAAAAAGTTATAATTGCTAAGAAATATTGATTCAGGCCCCCTCTCAGTATTTCCAACAGCCCCCGCCCTGAGCGGTTGTCGTGGTGCCTGTACAATCTAGGTGACAACAGGAATTTTTCTCTAGGGAGAATATGAGTGATAACAGGGGGGGTATCAATAAGTCACAGTCTTGCTTCAAGTTTCAAAATCCTATAAATCAAGAAAAAACAAGAGATCATGAGCCACATCCAAAACCAAAGCTAGTAGCCAAAAGCTTAAAGCCTAAATCAGAGTTGTAACCAAAGCCAAAGTCATGTTACATGAGCATGATCTGGTTTGGGTTCTTCCTTAAACCACCACTCAATCGAAGACTTATGTTTCCTGTTGGACACGAGTTTGTGGTCATCTTTAAACCACTATCTAAGAGTAGTCTCATTTCATATAAAACATCAACTTCTAGCTAAATTAGGAGTTATTCCAAGAACTACTTCAAGTCAAGTTCCAAAGGTCATCTTTAAACCACCATCTCATAGCACTTCCATTTTGTAGAAGACATCAACTTCTATCTAAATTAGGAATTGCTCAGGGAATTACTTTGAGACAAGATTCAAAATTTGTGGTTCTTAAACCAACATTTAGTAGGAGACTTCAACTTCTGCTAGCCTTCTAGTTTGTAGTCATCCCAAAACCACGAAATTTAGAGAGCACATTCATTCATTGACATCTATCCACTTCTAGAATTTAACTCTCTTCAAGGACTCACATACACCCCTTCGAATTAAGGGTGTGAATGTTCTAAACCTAATCCTTAAGGATTATGGTAAATTCTATTATTCACTTGACAAAGATGTAAAGAGTCTCAAGGGAATATGAAGAGTCGTCGAGAGTTCAAGAGACCTCACAAAAGATGAATCTAAAGGTCACAAGATAAAGTATTTATGCATATCATATTAATGAGAAATGGCATGTCATGCTTATCACTAAATTTGCACACTTAACAATTATCAAGTTTAATTATGCCAAATCCCTATCTCAAGTTTAGCATTATGGATCTTTGTCGTCCAAGAGACTTGTTGGCAAGGAATCCAATTTTTCATAATTAAACTATGCATATAAATGTTCACCGTCACTGAATCATATCCTCAAGAAGGAGAATTAATTGATTTATAGCCAAATGAAAGATTGAGAAATGACTGTATTCAATAAAAGCAATTATTAGACTAAAGTTTGAAAATTGTTGAACACGTTGACTATCATTGAGTCATAAACATAAAAAATAAAGGGTTGTTATGAAATTATGTTTATTTATAATTAATCACTAGTCATTATTGTTGATATATAAGGGCTGGTGTGCAACTACCTAAAGGCATTGTAACTCACCCCCACAAAGAAAATAAGATAGTGTATACAAAAAATGCAAGTCAACTTAATAAATGTTCTCTCTTCACTCCCAGATTTTCTCATCCACTTTCTCTCACTCTCTCTGATGCCAACAAACATAAGAAGGAAAATGTAACTTCATGTTGAAAAGGCATAAAAAATGTACTCTGTGTCACCACATTTAAACAATGTCCTTCAACCACACATATGCTAAGAAACAACAATAAAAGTCTTATAGATCTTTATTCCTTCAATTTTTGAATCACAATTTGGCCTACAGATTCCTTAAAATAGTAAATACTTTGATAAAACAAGGATCATACCTTCACCCCAGAGAAGTCGATTTCGATGCACAAAATCCACCTCTGTTGGAACCACAAGAGGATTGAACTCAGATTTATGGATAGGTCGAAAACAGGTGTGTCGCATGCCAAGCTACAAACAAAATCAATTGCAAATCTAGTGAAGCTCACAGTTAAAAGCAATTATTGATCACTCCAATTTCACAAGAAACAAACTACTATCTAGTGAGTTTCAAGAATATAATCATTTGAAGTTACACACTGCTCTACAAGTCCAACATATCACAAAATTTGCAGAGTTCAACTTTGCAAAACAAAACTCAATCCATGGAAACCATTACTTGTAACTCTTAGCATAGTTGTAAAGGTTCTGCCATTTAACCTGGAGTAAGAGCTATGTATAAATTTGTCAACCTGACTTGATCTAAATGTATCAATTTTCCTTATGAGATTCAGGTTTATATAAAATGTATCAAAGAGTCGTCATACTATTAAACCCATTTCAAAAAAATAAGAGAGGAGGAACTATGTTTGGACAAATTATCCACTTGTTTTGTTTCTTTTATATATCTTGACTTATAAATACGGTATGCCACATCAAAATAGAACGAATTAAAAAACATGTCATATTTCATAATTGACAAAACATACATAAGTATGGGTTACAAAAATTAACACCTAAAGGGAAAAGGCCCCAACCACAAGGTGCAAGCTCATGTTTAACTTTAGGAATGCTGCCCACTATCAACATGTTGGATAATACCTAATCCTCTAAGGGTTGGTGTGGAAGGCAAAGAGTGAAAAGGAGTCCAAGTGACCTTGGAATGTGGAATCAAAGAGTCACACCTAATGCACTATTAATGTATATCATTGTGAATAATATGAGAACACATGCTTATCTTTCCTATTTTTCTATCTATTCCATTGTTGGGTTTAACATGGTATCAGAGCAAAGTTAGTCCTAGGCATTTTCAAAGTTGTCAGCTCTACATACTTTCCATAATTCGTCTGCCATTTCTCTATTTAGCCAATCAGCTATAGATATAACATTACTCTGCCCCACATGGGCGCTTCTCTAAGTTTTCTTCCTCGAGATGAATGCATGAGGCTGAGGGTGTCGGAGGTTTGCTTCTTGGAGGAGCTGTGGTGTTGTGAGAACAGTTAAACGAAGGTGCACCTCTCCTATGCCAATGGATCGAATTAGCATGTCGTTGGATGATGTTGTGTTGAATGCTGCGAATTTGTGAGGCATTCCCCCTGCACTCAGCCCTCTGCCACCTACGCACAAGCCAACACAAAGCAAAACTGAGGTTCCAAGACAACACCGATCTTTCTCCCACCTGCGTTCAACCCTCTCCCACCTACGCACAAGCCAACACAAAGTGAAACCAAGTTCCAAGACAACACCGAGCTTTCATGCACCGGCCTGCTCCCTTCGCTACTCACTAGCACTCCGCCCTCCCTCCGCTCTGCTCCCACCTCCCTCCACTCTGCTCTCACCAGGACATCTCTATGTCTAGAAGGCACGGGAGAATGAACTGACAATGGAACATGATGGCGAATTTAGCATCCATTTTGAGATACTCGATCTGATGCAATTAGCAATCAGTGTAATGCCCATTACCGAGGAGGATAATCATATTCATAAATACGGAATACCGCCGAAGGATTGTTTTTCTCATTGTGTTCATAAATGTTGGATCTTCCTGACTCTATGAAGGTAGTAGTTAAATGTTCTAAATAAGTGTTCTCTCGTTGTTTTGAGATCGTATACGCATAAGTCTCTATTTGCATCGATTATCCTATCTGGAAGATTGTTTACTTCCGTGATTATAAGAAGGATCTGGTAATTCTTTATCTCAAATTGTTTCCTAGAAGTATTGACACCTAGCCTCGTGTGTTGATAACACATAGCTAATTACTGTCAGATCTAATTTCAAAATATTGAATTATATGCTGTGAGTTGTCTTTAATGCGATTCTTTAGAGTTTCTGGTAGATTTTTCTTACCAAAATGGCCAGAATTACTAAGTTATTAGAATTACTAAATACTATGATACTCTCCATTGAACATGAGATAGTAAATGTTAGCAAAGATACTCTTTTCGACATTAAATTCTGCCTGCAAAATGCACTCGACAAGATTGATTTTTTGCCGCTTGAGTCAGAGCTACAGCGAGATGAGCTTCAACAGAAGATTTGTCATTATGAACTTGTTCAGAACATTGAGACAAACTCCCATCAGCAACAAGAAACTATTCAGATTACTGAGCCCAGTACAAGAGCAGATTCTAATGCAGAAGCAAAAATCCAGCCTGCACTTCCCAAGCCCGTCATCAAACCTTGGGAAGAGCTTGTCCATAACAAGCACAGAACTGGTCTTGGATATGACAAGGAGGTGTCCTTTCATACTCTGAGCTATTCCAAGCCCATTCAATTTTAGAGTGTTGAATTTCTTAATTATAGCTCACCTTCAGCTATTCTAGATTTTGCTCCTCTTCCACAGCAGCAACAACAAATTGTAAAATTCCAACACTCTGACCGAGTTAGCCATATGAAAGATCACTATTTTGATCTTCACCCATGCAAGCACTGTGGTCAACACACTCATTCTTCACACAGATGCTTCAGAAACAAGCCTACTGCAAGAACAAAAATTCATCTTGGATGGATCGCTTCTTGGCAATGGGCATCAACAGCCAAGAAGATGTTTCAGTCATATGACAAAATTTCTTCTAGAATATTAAAAGGTCTTGCAGTTGAGTTTTCGCCCTCATCTCACCTTGTATCTCACAAGGGGGAAAATGATGGTCATCTACAAGCTACAAAGCCACATCAAGCGAGCCTGAGCCACAACCTGTCATTCCAGATTCAGAATTGTAGCTAGAGACACAGCAGTTCAAGCGAGCCTGAGCCACAACCTGTCATTCCAGATTCAGAGTTTTAGCCAGAGACACAGCAGTTCAAGCAAGCTTGAGCCACAACTTGTCATTCCAGATTCAGAGATGTATCCAGAGACAGATGCCCATGAGCATGCCTTTGGTTGGTGGTCAGCCTTAAACCATCTATGTGAGTTTGAGTTTCTTCCTCTTCAAAGAATTCGGGACACTTCCTCTAGCAAAAGACTTCACCTTCTTGCTAGTTTTGGTAAAGTTCCAGGAAATGCATCAAGCATTCTATTGTTGGTGATCGCAGGTTGTAGACCTGCCTTCTTCCAGGTTGAAGGTTTCCCTCTTCAAAATATGAGGAGCACTTCCTCTAGCAGAAGACCTCAACTTCTTGCCAGATTTGGAAGAGTTTCGGGAACTCCACTAAGCGTTCCAGTGTTGGTGATCATCCTTAAACAACCTCCTTATGCCAACATTTCAGAGAGCACATTCAGCCTAGTGCTGCCATTTTGTATTATAGCTCTCTTCTTGGACTCACACATACCCCTTCGGATTAAGGGGGGAATGTTGCACACCTAATCCTCTAAGGGTTGGTGTGGAACGCGAAGAGTCAAAATGAGTCCAAGTGACCTTGGAATGTGGAATGCAAGAGTCACACCTAATGTACTATAAATGTATATCATTATGAATAATATGAGAACACACGCTTATCTTTCCTATTTTTCTGTCTATTCCATTGTTGGGTTTAACACAACACAACATCCCTTCCTCTTAATTTAAGCTAGCTCCTCTCTAGCACAAAAGAGACTTCGCTAAGGAAAACCTATAGTCTAACTTTAAAAGTGTGAATGAAATGTTCAAGGGCTTTAGTCAAATTTAGCTTGAAATCTGTTTTGTGTCTTTGATCTAGGTGTTAATCTAGGTTGTCATTGATGTCAATAGTTGATGTCAGTGATTGGCATAGCAAATATTCTTGAAGATGCCAGAGGATGATTACAATGAAAGACTACCATATCACTGCACTTGATGAAGGACTAGAAGACATACACATGATTACATGTCCTACCTCCGATAATTTGATGATGACATGACAAATCTCCAATGATGTGAAGCTTGATGTCCTAATGATGAAGACTACATAATGATGCTCCATTTGATTGATGAAATATCTCTGCACTATCTTAAGGACAGTTGACCTAATGACCCTATGTTGAAGAAGGCAAGGACATGGTGATGGTGATCCTATGTTGAAGAAGGCTAGAACATGATTATGAAGACAATCAACGAAGAAATCAAACCATGGAGAAGCCCTACACTCAAAGGCATTCTTCCCTGCCTCCATTTCTGCACTCATAAATAATCAGTCACATTAAAAAATATTTTTTGCTACCTTAGAGGCAAAATTCCTTAATGAAACCTACACCATCTTGAAGAGCATAATTTTGCCTTTCCAACGAGCTATTACTCAGCCCGAAACTCCAAACGGTTTGAAATTTATTGATTTTTCAAGTTTAAGGTAAATCATTGTCAGTGAGCTGACCTAAGCCGACTTGTGTAGGCTCATGCCTCATGGCCAAGGGACGTGTCCCTTCGTCAAAAAGAAAAATGAGTATAAATATAAGGTCATACTCTTCATTCTGCCCATAAAAATTTCGGTGAAAATGACAGAAATTCAGAGAGAAATAAGAGGAGGTGGAGGAGGACTTTGAAACCTGTTTGGGCAATTTTTTTGGGCTAATTCTTCTATATTCTATCACAGCTCGGTGTACAGTCACTCCTATTTGCAAATCTGTGGCAGCTCCTGTGTGAAGAAGCTTGGACACTTGCGCCATTTAAAGCTTGGATTTCAGACTTGTAAAAGCTCAATTACAAACCTAAAGAACAGTCATTTAAAAAAAAGGTTCGGATTGAAAATTAGAAGTTTGGATTGCTGCCACTATTATGAAGTTCAGTGTAATGTTCCAAAATTTTATGGAACATTAAAAACTTTTGCTTTTGCTTTAGGAGGAGAATAAATGGGTAAGGAAACCCATTGATAATAAAAATCTGAATAAGGAACCCTTATAATGTGAAAAGGGATCAATAAAGAACTAGATTTTGTTGAACCCTTAGTTAACCTGAGAGGAGGGGGGTGAATCAGTTTAACACATACATGGACTTTTAAAACTTTTCTCTTAAAACTTATTTACACCTTCACTTCATGATCAACTTATATGTGAGCAATCTTTATTAATGAGCAACAAGTATCAAACAGATTTGTTAATGTAACAGCAGTCTTAATATGTGAGCAACAAGTATTAAGCAGATTAGATAAACCACATCAACACATAGACATCATGCACAAAGACACCAGATATACGTGGAAACCCATAAAGGGAGAAAACCACATTTTATTATTGTTGTGATGCAAAGGCAAGCTCCAACTCCCTCTCACCACTGATTTTCTGTAGGCACCGACCTACAGGAGGCTCCTACCTCAGTCAGCTACAACTGACATCTATCAAGCTACAACTTGATAGGGAAGCTCCAACTTCCTTACTCTTTCAAAAGGAAAAACACTTGTTGATTTACCTTTGATATCAGCTCTGTTTTGTACCATCTTCACTGTTGTGCATCAGTCTTCATCTCTGCCTTATATCATTTCTGCATCTCCTCAGATTCACTATCAGCTCCTCCTTCTTCTCTTCTCAGCTCCTCCTTATTCTCTGCCTCACTGCTTCATTTATGCATTCTCTAACTTTTCACTGCATTTTGTTCTGCTCCTCCTTCTTCTCTGCCTCACTGCTTCATTTATGCATTCTCTAACTTCACTACATCTTGTTCTGCTCCTCCTTCTTCTTATCTTCTCTGCCTCAATTCCATACTCTGCATTCTCTATGCTCACCCTCTCTAACCTCTAACCTCACTATGTATATCAATGAGATATCATTTATAGAGTTCCCTTCTTGACTATTTGTATTCTACAGAGAATCTGGAGTGAACAACCATGACTATTCGGCTTCTGCCTTTTCATTCCTTTGTCCAACTCATAAAGAAAATATACCAGTATTTACAAATTACAATATTTCAGTGGGATTTTATTTTCCTCTGGAGACTTGCCAATGCATCACAAACAATGTAAAAGTCAATTAAAACATTTACATTTACAATTTCAGTTACATAGAGACAATCTTACTCAGCCCATTTTCTGGTTTATAGCTTTGCTGGCTTTATCTTTTCTGCAATTGTCAGGTAACCGTTCTGCCTTCTTCTGCTCGCTGTCTTCTGCATATTTTCTAGTTTTCTCTGCTTATCCACCTATCCAATTCCTTCCTGTACATATTCCTGTTCACCGAACTTTCATTTCTACATGCTCTCCTCTTCTTTTTCCTTTTCCATCCATATACATCCAACCGCACTCTCTTTTTCGTTTTCTCTTTTATTCAGTTCCCTGTTCATTGCAGTTATATAACTGTTGTATGTACAACTGCCTTTTAATCAAACATAAAATAACTCTCGGCGTTTTTATAAAAACCTTTTTAACAACACGAATATATCAGTACTCACCACCTTTATCATGAACCATCAACAGTATAACCTTTGGTTCCGTATTTACAAGAAACGCTTTGACTTATTAATAAAACAAACATCTGCTCCCCAATCAAAAGTTTTATAACCTTTATAGCATCAGACTGTATTTCATTTATATGCATATACAGTTAAATCCAAACTCTGAATCTAATACACTTATAAGAATTCGGGTCAACCTTCAACCTTTATAATAAAATGTATTATATAGTGGCCACTGTGTAGAATGTGATAGCCCGCTTTATAATAAATTGAATAAAGGAAACGCCATCACACATAAGTATCTGCGTTAATCCACCATATTAAACCTTCATATCAATCCCGATGCATATTATAATACAT
Organism: Pinus albicaulis; assembly: GCA_034641835.2. Classification (NCBI taxonomy): domain Eukaryota; kingdom Viridiplantae; phylum Streptophyta; class Pinopsida; order Pinales; family Pinaceae; genus Pinus; species Pinus albicaulis. The sequence goes on from CM076570.1 coordinate 218,806,589, forward strand.
ACATGTTCCGTGGAGCCCACTCGTTAATGCATTTTCTTCAATCGACGGTTAATAACATATCGTGCAGCCAACACTGATCTGACGAATATCGCTTGACTTAGATGCACGAAGGATAATGCGCGATGAGAGCGGTTTTTGGGACCCCGCCGTATGCCACGTGTCAGCCGCTCTATGGAATCACTCTGATTTCTTGAATACTGCTTGCCCGTCGAAGGTGGTGCGATGAAACCCGGAATCCCGCCTTTACTGTTCCTTCACGGTTCCGCTTCTGCTCACAATTCCGTTCTTTTATACGTTGACACTTGGTTCATCGGCATTTTACCATGGTGCTTTCATCTGTTACGACGCATAGCTCCATTCACACTGTGCATTTAACTATGGTTTTGCCTCTCCTTTTGTGACATCAATCCTTCCGGCAATCGATAGGTCCTTAGTCCATACGACCCTTCAGATATATATGTGCAGAATCTCAGATGAACCCTTATTTCAGAGTTCTTCGATCAATACAACATATATCCTTAGTGCATCAGAATTGTTTATAAATCAAACCATTGGCATTAAACTTTAAGACAGAGCTTATCATGCGTTTCTCATATATTTTCTAATTGAACTCAAGGCCCACCACATAGAGGTTAAATCAATAATAGAGGCAATTTGGGAAATCGTTCACTCTGTGATTGATTCACAGAAACTTACAATCACTGCTTCAACTTTTAACACAAAGCTCCAATATGCACTTCTTATACGCTCTCTCTCTAGGACTTAAGGCACTTCTCACGCAGAGTCTCTTGATTCTGGCTAGATCTTCAAATCAAGATCAACAGCCCTTCTCTAACTCTGTCTCTGAACAGGATATGGATTTTCTTCATTTGTCTACAAAACTCCACAAAACCCTCGCCACAAGATTTATTTATTCAACACACACCACACCTCATAATTGCACACCACAGCATCATAGACCCATTTAGACCCCCAATTACAGAGTCTCATGTAATGCAAAACTTCTTTTTCACTACTCTGCACCTTGAATAGCTCTCTACTTCAATTCACTGCCTTTGCTTCCTCTGCTCCTTGACTGATGCTGCTCCTTACTTCTCTTTTTGCTGCCTCTCCAGATCTCCAATCAACTGACCCTTCTAAAACTGCCTCTGCTTCATGTCTCATGCTCTCTTTGCCTTGTTGTTGTTCCAAGTGCTCCTCCTTTGCCATCTCCTTTGCCATTTAAGCAATGCTCCAACTCATCCCCAAGCATATTAAGTCTTTACCACAGGGTTTTAGTCTTCAATCAAAGTCTATGCCATACAAACTCAATTAATGAATAATTGCTCAATAATTCATCTACAAACTGTATTAAACCCCTAATTCATAAATAAACCTCTGTATTACAGTCCTTCAGGCCCTTTCAACTCCACTGCTCTGTCTCTAATTCCTCTGTGGCTTCTGCTTCAATTCCTCTGTTTCATCTGTTGCCTCTGCTACCTCTCTGTCTCTTTTGCCTTATGAATAGTTTAGGTCCTGCTCCTGTCTTTACCTTTGCCATCAATGCCAACATTTCCAACAGATTTCACACCCCGTGTGTGAAAAGAGACAATTTGCAGGCAGATAATTCCAGAAGAGGCCAAGTTAACTGCGCAGATTGGGAAGATAAGGTTCACTTGGTGGGCCAGTGCAGTTTGCATGAGAGGGAGATCATTCTAGAAAGGAAACCCTAAAGTGTGGGGCCCATGGCAAAGCACCTTTCACTTGTTTAAAAGGAGAACGAAGCAGCCATTCTCATTCATGTTTTGATTATCATTTCTCTTGTCTTCTTAGACAAAGTGCATTCTCCAGCTGTTTGGCTAAGCTGCAGTGCTGCTAGCACTGGGTGTTCCCCAGCGGGAATCCCATCTCTTCCATAGAGCAGCTCTTGGAAGAGCTCGTTCTTCATATTCCCCATATTCTGGCTTCAGGCCAAAGCATTCCATTCAGCTCCAGCGCAGTCTCCATTGGTGGTTGAGTTGTGTTGCTAGGTGTTGCAGGGGAGGGTTTCTCAACATCACTTCCGACATTGTATTTCAGAGGAGGGAGTCTCCATTCCTTTGGGAGATCAGTGAGGGAGTTTCTGATCTGCATTCCATCATCTTTGGCATCAGGCCAATCATTTTCCATCAGCAGAAGAGCATCCCTTTTCCTTGACTGTGCAGTTTCTAGAGAACATTTGCAGTGAGGGTTGCAGCATTTCAGTGGGTAGTGAGATCTTCAATGAAAGGATCAGCCTTTCGTTTGGGAGATTAAGCAGAGGAGTTACACCAGAGATTGCATCATCTTCAGTAAGGCTCCTCCTATTTCCAGTTTCTATTGAGTTGCAACAGCTGCCCAGCAACTCCGGCATTTTGGTAAAATTGCCATTTTGTCTAGTTTTCATCCAATCCTTTTAGAGGATTGTTGTATTGTATTTTCAGGGGTTGAGACCTTGCTCCCCCCTTTCTTATTTGAGCTTACATTGCTGTATCATTCATGTTCATGTATTTACTACTGCAGTACCTCCATAGACTGCGCAGTCTTAGTTGGGAATAAACTATGTAAGCAGTGTTTTCTCCATTTCTATGCACATGTCTCATTGAGACTCTTTACTTGATTTGAGTAATAGATTCCTCAAGAGTTTGTCTACATTTTCTGCTGCGTATGTATTTGAAGGCTGATCACATCTTCAGGTGACATGGTCCTCTTGAAATAACGTTGTCATTTCGTTGTTTGAGCAAAGTGTAGTTGCTGCCTCTTATTTGGGCACTTTCTAGGAGATCTAGTCTGGGGAGATCTGTATAACCCACCTAGAGTCATTTCTTTGAGCTCAAATTCTGTGTAAGAGTTGTATGATACATGTTCTAAGGCATCCCAGCAATGGTTTGCCTTATTTTTGCAGTGGCTTCCTTATACAGCGTCCCCTTGGACATTGTTGCAGCAATTCCTGAGGAAGGAATTTCACATATCTTATAGACAGAGTCTGTGAAGGGCCAGGTAGCCTTTGGATCTCACCCTTCTTTGTGAAGGTGACATATCTGGAAAATGCCCCCACAGTCTATCTCTGGAATAGACTTGTGATATTCCTGAAAAATGAACATTACAGTGGTATCGGAGCACCTTTCTTGGCTCAGCCTGTGGCCTTCAAAGCCCAAGAAAGAGAACGGGAGATGAAGAGGATGAGATTGATCTCATCCATTTTTGAAAGAAGAAGAACCTCCCCAAGGAGGAAGAGCAAACAGAGAAGGAAGACCCCTGCACTCCCTATTCTCATCTAGAAGGAAATAAGGAGTTGAGCAGGAGAGAGACTCCATCTCTTGAAAGAAAGGAGAAGAAAATACTCACAAATCTTCTTCCCAAATCTATGCAAGGCACACATGAAGATTTCAGAAAGGTTAGGAGGGAGATTGATGGAGAATCTCAAAGAGGGTTCGAAACTGGAGGAAGCCCTAGATTTGCACATGGTGAGGGTAAGCATGCAGCCACCCACCATGATGAACAGCGCAGTCAAAGGCCCAGCATTCCTGTGAGGGAGATGAAAGAAGGAGGAAAGGTGACTAAGGAGGAAACCCTTAGTGATTTCTTGAAGGAGTATGAGTCTCACACTCGTGGATTCAGAAATCAGCCCACTTTTTTTGAGTTTTGCAAGAGCAAGGTGAAGGGGAAGGAGCAGCAAGATAGATTTCATCTATCTACTTTTGGAGGTTCACCTTCATATTCAGCCAAAGATTGGGTGGAGGAGCCAAACACCTTCCAACAACAGCACCACATTTCAGAAGAAGAAATCATCAAAGTTGCAGCGCTGCATTTGAGAGGTAAGGCTCATGCATGGTGGAAACTTGAGTCCATTTCTTTTGAGAATGTTAAAGCTTCATCTTATGTAAATTTCACTAAGTCATTGGTGAAAAGACTTGATTAGAACATTCTTAAAACTCATGTGATGGAGTTAAACCAAGAGGCTCAAACAAAAACCCTGCATAGAAACGCAGAACCACCTCAAGAAACCATTGGAGAAGCTGAAAACTTGCATCAAGCCTTGTTGGAGACCAAACTTTCATCCCACACCTTTAAGCAACAAAACAGAGAGCTCTCTTTTTCAAAGGTGGATCAGATTATTGGGATGTTGCCCAACTTTATTGCAGAAACAGAGGGCAACAGCGCTGCCAAATCTAGAGATCATCTAGTGCCTCATGCAGAGGAAGAAGGAGCTTTTGCTCCAAATAGAGGGATTCTTGTAACTTTGCAAGAAGGTCCCCAGGATCACATGCATGGAGATCAAGGCACATTTCATGATTCACATGTGCCATTAGAGGGGAGGTGTAAAACCATGAAGACTCAGGGGGAAGATAGAGGAGAGACCCAGCATCATGGGATGAGAAGGGCCCATCTCTATCCATTTTTGGAGATCATTACACCTAGGGAGGTGATTGAGCTGCGCAGTGAAAGCATGGATAGGATTGTTCATCCATATATACAGTCATCTTCAAATGAGAATGTCTCATTGAGTGAAGACATCACACCCAAGAGGCCACTGGTTCAGATGAGGAGGATAGATGCTTCAAACAGTGAGGCATCAATCACTGATTTCAGCAGTGTGGAGGCCTTGGGACAGCTTGTTGTAGTGCTGGGGGTTTTGGGTAAAACCAAAGCAGAGGGTAGCATCCCCTCACTATCATTCTTACCCACTCTCCTTTCAGTACCTGCGCTATGGCAGGGGAAGCAAGGGAGGGACAGCAGCCTTCCCACTTGTACAGTTGGCATGGGAGCAATATATGCACACCACTCTTTGGAGGAATGGGCACAGTCACTTCTTTTCCTTGGGAGGAAGAGGAGAGATTCATCTATGAGTTGCTCCCTTTGCATGAGCAAAAATCATGGTAAGGATATTGTTCATTTATATGATTTACATGTTGATTCCTTAACCATGTATATGCAGGATGTTGCTCCAAGGAGGAGCATTCTTTGTCAAAGGCTCCTTGGTCTACTTGGGGCCAAAAGCATAGTTGATGGCCATCCCCTTGATGGACTTGGGGGAGATTTGTATTTTGGAGGGCATACTCCTCATGTCTCATACACCATTCATTGCCTCCAAATACATGAAGAGAATGTAGCAGCAAACCGGTGGTTGAATAACCACATCTTTTGTCATTCTCTCTTGCAGTTTGGGCACAAACTGCGCTGGTTGCATAAGAGGGGTCAATGTCCCACTCACTTGCTATATATGGCAGCCAGCATGACTTTTACTTTAGCTCTCTATGCTGCTATAGATCATACTATTGTTGGGAGCATGATTGGGAGAAAGGCACATGGGATGGATGTGTCCTTTGGGGGAGAAGGTCTCCATACTTTTTGCAGGGCATGCTCTAAGGGGAGCATGAGAGATGATGTGGCCACCATAGTTCAGCATTTATTCCTTCTTGAGGTGAGCCATGGGAGTGATGGGGAGTCATATGATGGTGTTGATCTCCTTCCCATCACAAAGGAGAGACATTGGGCCGGCTTGATTCACAATGGAGGAGGGGAGATCCTTGGAGACCCAAACTTCATCTTGCCACTTGAGGGCAACATTTCTGCAGCCCAAGAGCAGCCTTCACTCTACACTTTTCATAATTGGAGGGGTGAACAGCGTGGGGTAGGCTATGATGCCTACCACTTTCAGATTTTTAGCCCACCTTCTTTGTTGGAGCTCAACGTGGAAGAAGATGTTCAGCAGTTGCCTTATCTGGAGGAAACTAGATTCATATGGATAGTTGCTTGGGGATGGAGGATTCACATGAGGGGAATGTTCTTCCCAATTCATTTTGACACCATGCCTCAAGGAGACCTCCGGACAGCACCTTATTGCCTTCTTGAGTACATTCCAAAAGAGGCAATTTGCAGGTGGATAATTCCAGAAGAGGCCAAGTTAACTGCGCAGATTGGGAAGATAAGGTTCACTTGGTGGGCCAGCGCAGTTGCATGAGAGGGAGATCATTCTAGAAAGGAAGCCCTAAAGTGTGGAGCCCATGGCAAAGCACCTTTCACTTGTTTAAAAGGAGAACAAAGCAGCCATTCTCATTCATGTTTTGATTATCATTTCTCTTGTCCTCTTAGACAAAGTGCATTGTCCAGCTGTTTAGCTGAGATTCAGTGCTGCTAGCATTGGGTGTTCCCCGGCGGGAATCCCATCTCTTCCATAGAGTAGCTCTTGGAAGAGCTTGTTCTTCATATTCCCCATATTCTGGCTTGAGGCCAAAGCATTCCATTCAGCTCCAGCGCAGTCTCCATTGGTGGTTGAGTTGTGTTGCTGGGTGTTGCAGGGGAGGGTTTCTCAACATCACTTTCGGCATTGTATTTCAGAGGAGGGAGTCTCCATTCCTTTGGGAGATCAGTGAGGGAGTTTCTGATTTGCATTCCATCATCTTTGGCATCAGGCCAATCATTTTCCATCAGCAGAAGAGCATCCCTCTTCCTTGACTGCGCAGTTTCTAGAGAACATTTGCAGTGAGGGTTGCAGCATTTCAGTGGATAGTGAGATCTTCAATGAAAGGATCATCCTTTCATTTGGGAGATTAAGCAGAGGAGTTACATCAAAGATTGCATCATCTTCAGCAAGGCTCCTCCTATTTCCAGTTTCTATTAAGTTGCAGCAGCTACAGGCAACTCCGACATTTTGGTAAAATTGCCATTTTGTCTAGTTTTCATCCAATCCTTTTAGAGGATTGTTGTATTGTATTTTCAGGGGTTGAGACCTTGCTCCCCCCTTTCTTATTTGAGCTTACATTGTTGTATCATTCATGTTCATGTATTTACTGCTGCAATACCTCCATAGACTGCGCAGTCTTAGTTGGGAATAAACTATGTAAGCAGTGTTTTCTCCATTTCTATGCACATGTCTCATTGAGACTCTTTACTTGATTTGAGTAATAGATTCCTCAAGAGTTTGTCTACATTTTCTGCTGCATATGTATTTGAAGGCTGATCACATCTTCAGGGGACATGGTCCTCTTGAAATAACGTTGTCATTTCCTTGTTTGAGCAAAGTGTAGTTGCTGCCTCTTATTTGGGCACTTTCTAGGAGATCTAGTCTAGGGAGATCTGTATAACCCACCTAGAGTCATTTCTTTGAGCTCAAATTCTATGTAGGAGCTGTATGCTACATGTTCTAAGGCATCCCAGCATTGGTTTGCCTTATTTTTGCAGTGGCTTCCTTATACAGCGTCCTCTTGGACACTGTTGCAGCAATTCCTGAGGAAGGAATTTCACATATCTATAGACAGAGTCTGTGAAGGGCCACGTAGCCTCTGGATCTCACCCTTCTTTGTGAAGGTGACATATCTGGAAAATGCCCCCACAGTATATCTCTGGAATAGACTTGTGATATTCCCAAAAAAGGAACATTATATTCAGATTAAGGACGGTTAGGCAATCTTTTGTTGAGGTTACAGTGACCTGTTGTAGCTCAGAATTAAAGGCTGGACAGTCCCATTGGACAATTCACCTCAACTCAGACTTGTTATGATAAGCTAGTTGTGCTTGTAAATCTTGGACAGCCACCCGAACTGACTGGGACAATTTAAGGATTGCATCTTTGACCTTTGATTACAGTGCTATCTATGAGTGGACAGCAACTTGAAGTGTACACCTTCGTGGAGCTTTCAAAACAGTGATTGAATTATCCTCAGCTCGGATTGCTGACCTATGGTGGGCAGAAATATCTGTGGTTGGGCTAAACAAACTTCCTCCAAAAGGACAGTCACTTGAAGGCTCGTTGAATTGCTGATCTAAGGAGGTATAACAGCTTGGTGGTGTACTAACCTTTAAGGACAATCAAAGTGGTTGGACAGTGGTTTGTGATACTTGGTAGACATTGAAACTACTCTTGGAATTGGTTGGCAATTTGGTGTCTCTTGTGGGTAGATAATTGAGCATCATTGAGGTGTGTGGAGATTTGAGAGTTGGAGCCTAGAACAGCGAATTTGGAAGCTTGAACTAGTGTAGCAACATTGGAGCAGTGAAGTTTTTGGACAATGGAGTATTAGAAGCCTTGAAGCAGTGAAGTACTTGGAACTCTTGAAGAGTCCTTGGGGCAACATATTAAAGACACTTTAAAGATTTCTAGAATCCTATTGAATACCTTGAAGCCGCCATTTGGAGTCAAACCTTTGAAGTTGTTATTGAAGAATAAGTGCAGTAACTGGACAACTTACTGAACGTCTTGAGCCGTTTTGGGGTGGGAGACTATGATGCATCGTTGATGAAAGTCATCCCGAGGTGACCTTGGAGATAAGTGTTTGGGTAACATGAAGAGCAAGCAGCGACACCTTCATGATAAGATAAGGTTGTCATCAATGAAGTGATTTGGAGAAGGTATCATGGAGAGGAAGATATTGTCGTGCGGCACGTAAAAGATTGGAAGCTTTGAAGATCATCAACTTATCTTGACAAATTGAAGCAGTGGGTTGGAGCCCTAGAGGATAGAAGAAGACCAGGTTGGTGCCTGTACTAGAGATAGGGTTGGAGCCCTTGAGGTTGGAGCCTCAAAGTGACAAGGTTGGAGCCTTGGAAGATAGGGTTGGTGCCCTAGAGGTCGGAGCCTCGTGAAGTCCAAGTAGGTGCTTGGCAAAGTATAGGTTGGTGCCTGGAAGGATTAGAGATTGGTGTCTTCATCTAGGGTTGGAGCCCTACACTTATTGTATCTATTTTATTATAAAGAAGAATTTAATTAAAGCATTTATTCTTATTGTTCGTATTGTGTTCTAAATATAAGTGATCTAACTGGTAAAAATATCAATTGGAAAGAAATACTGATTCACCCCCCTCTCAGTATTTCCAACAATTGGTATCAGAGCCAGTACCTTCACTCAAAGCCTAACAGCTTGAAGGCTGATCATTAGAACACAAATGGCAAAGCCAGGGAAGAAAGTCTCCAATCCTCCTAAAGATGTGTCTTCCTCAACCATCGAAATTGAAGTCAATCATTTTGCGAAGGCCCCATTGTTCAATGGAAACTTTGATATATGGGAGGCAAGAATGAGGAATTTTTTAAAGACGCAAGGCATTGAAGTTTGGAAATCAGTGATTACTGATAGCATGCTGGAAGGAGAATCCAAGGAGTATAATACAAGAGCAATGAAAGCAATCTTGAATGGGCTACCTGATTCTATGAAGGCCAATTTGGAAAAATGTTCGTCAGCAAAAGGCATATGGGACAAACTTCATGATCTTCACTCAAAGGGAGCATTGACCATGACCTCTAGTCAAGAAGATGATGGAAAGCAAGAAGGAAATCCAAAACCCACAAAGGAAGTTGAAAATAAGAATGATGACATGAAGGCCAAAGAAGTCCTAGAAGAAGAGAACAAAGAAGACTTTGAAGAAGATCTCTTGAATAAACTTATGGCTTCCATGGAAGAGATTAACAATTTGAAAAAGGAAAATGAGGAACTTAAGAAGAAAGCACAAGATGGTAACCAAGACAAGAAAAGGAAGGAAGTTAACTTTGTCAAGCTTCAAGTACAAGAAAGAGATGAGGAGCTCGCCAAACTTAAAGAGGAATTTCATCAAAACAAAAGAAATCACCATGAAAAAGTCATATCTATGACAAATCAATTGGATAAGGCAAAGAAAAGGGAAGAAACTTTGTCAAGCCACCTTGAACAAAGACTTAAGAGCTTGAACAATCTTGAAGTAGAGATTGGTCAATACAAGGAAGAGGTCTCCTCTCTTAGATCTCAACTAGAAGAAGCAAGGAAACAAGCGCAAGGAGCCGAGAAGGTGATGGAAACTTTGGCATTCATAGAAAGACAAGTTAATGAAGCAGAAAAGGAGAGAAACACCATGATATGCCAACTAGAAGAAAAGGATGAAGAAATCTTGAAACTAAAATTAGACATCAATATTCTCAAGGCCGAAACATGTGAAGCTACAAGAATAAAAGAAGAAATGGAGAGCATTCTAGCAAAGGAGAATGAAGATGTCTTTATAATGAAATCAAATATCATCTCCCTTAAAATCGAAGCACATGAAGCAACAAGGATGATGGAAGAAATGAAGAAGCAACTAGTTATGAAAGATGAAGATTGTGAAAAGTTGAAAGGAGAAATTGTCTTTATTAAAAAGGAAGTTGACTTATTGAATAAGAACTTGAAAAGCTCTCAAACCCTAGATGACATCCTAAGTCATCAAAGGTCACCCCTTGATAAATCAGGTCTTGGCTATGCAGGTGAATCCTCAAGCAAGAATGATAATGCTAACAACAAAGATGTGAGGAACCTAGAAAGAAATGTTGATGCTCCCAGTTCCAGCAAAGGCAAGGAGAAGAATCAAGACAACAACGGAAGAAATTCTACTCCAAGGAGAATTGCAGATGGTGTCAAGAAAACAAAAGGCAATGAATATCATCAAAGAATCCCAATGCAAAAAGACTTCAGAAGTACATCAAGGAAAACTCCATCTTCGAGGTACCAAAGTATATTTCTTGGTTATTGCTATTCTTGTACAAATTTTGGGCACATGGAAAAAGACTATAGGGCATACCACAAGGACAAATATAATGGTCCCCATCAGTTTCCTAGAAGAAACTTTGCAAGAAGAAGTCATGATCTCTCATTCATGAATAAGATAGAGTGTTTCAGTTGCCATAACATTGGACATATGGCACGTGATTGTAACTTGACTTGGGTTCCTAAAGAAGCTAAAATCATGACAACCAACCCAGAGAAGAAAGTTACACAAGTATGGAGAAGGAAGCAAGTTGAATCTGGAAGTCTCTTGAACACTTTGGCCAACAACACATGTTGTTGACTTGATAAAGTCATCATTGATATTCCAGGTATTTGATGACGAGACTCTGTCTAAAAAGAGACCACGCATACAGTTAGGGGGAGTTTTGTGATTCTTGAGCTTTCTTGCAGAAGTTATCCGTTAATGGGCCCTATGAAATATTTGATGAGTCGCCCATGGACATTCATCCTTTGATAGATCATCTCTCACGAGCAGCTCCGTTGAAGAACATGTTTCCAATATTGACTTCTTCCACCCGATCACAAGGCAGCAATATTTCTTGAAGCTAGAGGAGGATATGCAAGCAGGGGGAGTTGGCTCATCACATGAAGAAATGCAAACATGTCATTGACCACATTTCTAAAAAGAAAGAGCACCATGATAGGGGGAGTATCGTACCTATGAAGAACTACTATTCATGAAGAAAAGAAGCAGCTTGTCAAGGGGAGTACTCGGGCACCTCATTAGCCATTGATGTCAAAGGGGGAGAGAATGTTGAAAGGGCAAGAATATTTCCATCAATGACAAAGGGGGAGATTGTTAATCTAGGTTGTCATTGATGTCAGTAGTTGATGTCAGTGACTGGGATAGCAAATATTTTTGAAGATGCCAGAGGATGATTACAATGGAAAACTACCATATCACTGCACTTGATAAAGGACTAGAAGACATACACATGATTACATGTCCTACCTCCGATAATTTGATGATGACATTACAAATCTCCAATGATGTGAAGCTTGATGTCCTAATGATGAAGACTACATAATGATGCTCCATTTGATTGATGAAATATCTCTGCACTATCTTAAGGACAGTTGACCTAATGACCCTATGTTAAAGAAGGCAAGGACATGGTGATGGTGATCCTATGTTGAAGAAGGCTAGGACATGATTATGAAGACAATCAACGAAGAAATCAAACCATGAAGAAGCCCTACACTCAAAGGCATTCTTCCCTGCCTCCATTTCTGCACTCATAAATAATCAGTCACATTAAAAAATATTTTTTGCTACCTTAGAGGCAAAATTCCTTAATGAAACCTACACCATCTTGAAGAGCATAATTTTGCCTTTCCAACGAGCTATTACTCAGCCCGAAACTCCAAGTGGTTTGGAAGTTATTGATTTTTTAAGTTTAAGGTAAATTATTGTCAGTGAGCCGACCTAAGCCGACTTGTGTAGGCTCTTATGCCTCATGGCCAAGGGACGTGTCCCTTCGTCAAAAAGAAAAATAAGTATAAATATAAGGTCGTACTCCTCATTCTGCCCATAAAAATTTCGGTGAAAATGACAGAAATTCAGAGAGAAATAAGAGAAGGTGGAGGAGGACTTTGAAACCTGTTTGGGCAATTTTTTTTGGGCTAATTCTTCTATATTCTATTACAGCTCGGTGTACAGTCACTCCTATTTGCAAATCTATGACAGCTCCTGTGTGAAGAAGCTTGGACACTTGCGCCATTTAAAGCTTGGATTTCAGACTTGTAAAAGCTCAATTACAAACCTAAAGAACAGTCATTTAAAAAAAGGCTCGGATTGAAAATTAGAAGTTCGGATTGCTGCCACTATTATGAAGTTCAGATTAAGGACGGTTAGGCAATCTTTTGTTGAGGTTACAGTGACCTGTTGTAGGTCAGAATTAAATGCTGGACAGTCCCATTGGACAATTCACCTCAACTCAGACTTGTTATGATAAGCTAGCTGTGCTTGTAAATCTTCGACAGCCACCCGAATTGACTTGGACAATTTAAAGATTGCATCTTTGACCTTTGATTACAGTGCTATCTGTGAGTGGACAGCAACCTGAAGTGTACACCTTCGTGGAGCTTTCAAAACAGTGATTGAATTATCCTCAGCTCGGATTGCTGACCTATGTGTGGGCAGAAATATCTGTGGTTGGGCTAAACAAACTTCCTCCAAAAGGACAGTCACTTGAAGGCTCATTGAATTGCTGATCTCAGGAGGTATAACAGCGTGGTGGTGTACTAACCTTTAAGGACAATCAAAGTGGTTGGACAGTGGTTTGTGATACTTGGTAGACATTGAAACTACTCTTGGAATTGGTTGGCAATTTGGTGTCTCGTGTGGGCAGATCATTGAGCATCATTGAGGTGTGTGGAGATTTGAGAGTTGGAGCCTAGAACAGCGAATTTGGAAGCTTGAACTAGTGTAGCAGCCTTGGAGCAGTGAAGTTTTTGGACAATGGAGTATTAGGAGCCTTGAAGCAGTGAAGTACTTGGAACTCTTGAAGAGTCCTTGTGGCAGCATATTAAATACACTTTAAAGATTTCTAGAATCCTATTGAATACCTTGAAGCTGCCTATTTGGAGTCAAACCTTGAAGTTGTTATTGAAGAATAAGTGCAGAACTTGGACAACTTATTGAACGTCTTGGAGCTGTTTGGGAGACTATGATGCATTGCTGATGTCATCCTGAGGTGACCTTGAAGAGAAATGTTTGGATAACATGAAGGGCAGTGGCGACACCTTCATGATAAGATAAGGTTGTCATCGATGAAGTGATTTGGAGAAGGCATTGTTGAGAGTGAAGATATTGTCAGGGCAGATTGCAGAAAAGATTGGGAGCTTTGAAGGTCATGAACTTATCTTGACAAATTGAAGCAGTGGGTTGGAGGCCTAGAGGATAGAAGAAGACCAAGTTGGTGCCTGTACTAGAGATAGGGTTGGAGCCCTTGAGGTTGGAGCCTCAAAGTGACAAGGTTGGAGCCTTGGAAGATAGGGTTGGTGCCCTAGAGGTCAGAGCCTCGTGAAGTCCAAGTAGGTGCTTGGCAAAGTATAGGTTGGTGCCTGGAAGGATTGGAGATTGGTGTCTTCGTCTAGGGTTGGAGCCCTACACTTATTGTATCTATTTTATTATAAAGAAGAATTTAATTAAAGCATTTATTCTTATTGTTCGTATTGTGTTCTAAATATAAGTGATCTAACTGGTAAAAATAACAATTGGAAAGAAATACTGATTCACCCCCTTCTCAGTATTTCCAACACCAGGTGAGGTTCAAGTTTACAATCCACTCGCAAGTCTAGTTTAGGTGAGTCTAATTGAATATGTTTAGACTTGGTAAAAATCTAATTTATTAGATGTCAACGTAGGTTAGCATGCTGTGATATATAGAGATGAAGTGTTTGAGCAAGTTTGAAATATCAAATGAAAGTGAAAATGCTCAAATGCGATCTGGAAATTCAAAATTCTATTATAAATTAATTGTAGAAATGCAAAGAATTTCCAGCAGAAATTAAAAGTAAAATTACAGAATGCAAATATGAAGTAAATGAGTCTATTTTAGAATTGGAAATGCAACATTTAGACTCCAAACAAATCTGAAAATTGAAATTAGAAGTAATCTAATTGTTGGAAATTACAAGATTAAAACAAAAATAACAAATTCAATTTCCAGTATACATATGAAAAGAAAAGGAAAAAAAATGAAAATTACATTTTTCTTGATTTTGATGAATGTACGAATGGATGGATGAATATTAAAACTAGAAAAAATGTAGAGAAATAATCCCTGGAAATAAACAAGTTCAAAACTAAGCTATCATATTGTTTGACTAAATATCCCTAGATCTAGTCACTACTAAAAGAAACTAGATTACAAACATCTAAAGCGAACAATAAAAGTCTAGAGAGTAATATCACACCTCAATTAACTCCATTTGATAAGGAATAAATTTCCTAGTCTATATTCTGAGCATTATATAGTATATACTATTGTATTTTTTATTAATATTGTAGTAGGAAACTAATATGGTGTGAGAGCTATATAGCATTGACGTTTCCTAATATCAGAAAATAGTTTATATTTTCATAGGCTAGTTTCCTAGCATCTAGGCTAGTTGACCTCTTGATGGACATGGTTGAGATCTTTCCTCAAGGTATTCTTTGTTTCAGTTCATAGATCCTATTTTATTGGATCTGTTGAGGTAGTTTTTAAACTCTACTTCTTCTTCTTGTCATTTTCTCTTGTACCTAGATTCCACACCCTGTGGGGAATTGTAATAAATGAACCTAGTATGATGAGTTTTGAGTCATGTCACAAGCCTAGGTAGCTTGGGACCTTTCCAACAAGTGAGTATTATTCTGGGAGGTTTTTTTCACTTGGTTAATTATCATCTCCCTACAAGGACTTAATAATTAATTGAGTTTTTTCCTCCATATATACCCCAAAGTCGGAGTACGGCTTGATGGTGAGGCCATGGTTACTTGGGAGTAGGAGCGAAAACGGAGAGCGGGAGCGGGAGCGAAAACAGGGAGCAGGAGAGGGAGAGGGAGTGGGAACGCCATTTTCAGAAGCTCCGGTCCGGGAGCGTTTCGGGGAGCGTTTTTTTATAATATATATATATATATTATATTTTGATGCATATATGTCAACAAAAGCATGTAGAATGATGAATTAGACATAAAAAACATAAGAACATAGATTGAAACAGAGGTATCTTTATCATTACCTCTAGATTCATATAGGGATCTTTGTCATTAATATCACCCTCTAAGAATTCATTCGAGAACGTGCTCTGGGAGCGGGTTCGAGGGAGCGCGCTCTGGGAACGGGTTCGATACGGGGGAGGAGCTCCCCCGCAACCTTAGGTGAGGCCTTGGGTGAGTCCTAGCATCTAGAGTTGATGTATATTACCATAATCAATCACACAAAAAAAATCGTGGAATTTGGTTAGGTCTAGATAGTCATTTTTTAAATTTTTAGATTTCCCGCAAAGCAGAAATTGCAATAAAAATTGTACTTGTAATGTAATAAGTGATGTCTAGAGAAGTTGTATGTGGTATGAGTAATAAAATGTGCACTTCTCACCCTCAACTTTCTACTATGACACACTTTGAGGGGTCAAAAAAGTGTTTAGGACTCCCAAAACCCACTTTTCCTAAGTTTAGTGGAAAATGGTGCAATAAATTAGGCTAGAAATAAATTACTCCATGTGACAGAATGACATGGAAATGACTTGGAAATTATCCTAAGTCAAAGAGTTGAGTCAAGGGACATGTGGACGATGACTAAGCACCTTACATCATAAATGCACCAATATCTCATAAAATCGAATTTCCTGGAGTTAATGACGCAATTGCACGTGGAAAATCAAATTATTTGGAGGAGCTCATGCACTAAAGAAATATTCAATGGAATATTCTGATTCAGGATTTTGTGGGTACTTATCTCACTATTAGATCCAGTGCTTCTACACTTAGCACTATCACTTGGGTAAATCCCTGTTTCTCTTGCAGATGACCACGCAGTTCCTTGGGATCTACGTTGAGCTTCTTTCAGATCATCATCTGAGGTGGCAACACTTGGTTCGAGTTGGGATTGTTTGACTGGAATTATCTCATTCCTTTGGTTCACTCATGGATTTGTTTATTGTACCACAGAGAATTCGATTTTTTTTTAGTGCCACATATGGAATTCGATTTGCCTCGATGTCTCTCTCATCTCCACTTGGAACTCGACTTGCTCTTTCTTGGGATTTTCTCCAAGGTCAGTTCTCACATGCATTCTTCCTTGGGATTTTCTCCCAACTCACTATATAATAGAGCCATGGGCTCTCATATGTATCATGTAATACGAGTTATTGGGCTTGAGGACACGTTGTTGGATTGTACACGCATTTTTCAATATAATACAACAGACTTTGGGGTTACTTGTGAGGTGTTTTTCTCCTTGTGTATGGTAAATTCTTGACGTATTTGTTATTATGTTTCTATTTACTTCCTCATGCTATTATTTCCTTCATGCTTTTCAAGTTATGTTGATATGCAGCTATCTCATATTAGCATAAAAATTGTTTAATTTCTCTATGAAGAGAAATATTTTAGTTGATGTCATATATATCTCTAGAAAATCTCTCCATTGCATTTATTTAATTTCATGTGGATCTAATTGGTTTTGGTGAAGTTTTGTAGAAGAATCCTTCTTTGGTCAAGCTTCAAGCGTGAGGGGAAGTTCTCGGAGGAACCAACCCACTCTTGAAATATTCAAAAAGAACCCATGTGTTAAATTCCAAAGTCTCATTTATTTCGATTTGTCTTGCAGGGGTTCCCTTAAGTTTTAGGCTCTTATTTCTTGCATCAAAATCAAATTAAAAAGTTATTTTTCAAGTATTGTGCTTCATTTATTTATATATTGTTATTTCAAAGAGTTAAATCATGGCTAGTCAAAAAGGAGAGTTTACTCATACTCTTTCGCCTAGCATTTTGTAGATTATTTTTGTAACATATTTTCTAATTTATTAAGCTAATACTTGTTGTGTTTTGTAGCTCATCTCTGACTTGTTTTCTTGCAGCTACTTGCAGGATTCATCTCCAAAAAACTACTTACAAGTTCGCACGCAGGATCTTGGGGCTCAAATTTCGAGACTATCTCCATCTCTAGGCCGAGTTCCTCTTGGTAAAAGGTCGACTTCTTTGGTGAGGCCGAGCTCATCTTGAGCCACTCTCTTCCTCTCTTGGCCGTGGGCATTGAAGAAGCTCAGCGTCTCTTCTCCTCCCATAAAATCCGAATTTTATTGAGCCTTCTTGGGCCTCAATCACAAAAATTTTCAGCAAGGAAAGGTCTATGGCTTAGAGCTCAATTGTGAAGACTTTCCTGGGTTTTAGAGGAGACTTCATGGTTTTTTCCCTCTTGTAACAACTAATAAAATTTCTGATTTCGGGAGTGTGGGTTTTACCCATTGGTATCTCTATCTCTCCACCTTTTGGAGAGGATTTGTGATTTGATTTTTTGATATATTTCACTTGCATGCATCTCATTTAATTGGGTAATTAACACAACTATGCATCACACTCATTTTGCAAGCTCTTTAGTTTGATTTGCTACAATTTAGACAGGACAACCAATTATTCTGACATGGTCTACACTTGGTTTCTTCCCAATGAATGCTTCTTCAGAAGTCATGTTGTCTAGTGATTTGTGAGGACTTTGATTTTGAACATACACAGCAGTTTTCGTTGCTTCACCCCACAAAAATTTAGGCAAGTCTTGATCATGTAACATGGCTCTAACACTTTCCTCAATTGATCGATTTTTTCGTTCAGGATTATATGGGACTATCAGCTCCCTCTTAATCCCATCTTGCTTATAGAAAGCTATGAGTTCCTTAGATGTGTATTCTCCTCCATTGTCGGATCTTAGTACCTTTATCCTCCTTTCTGTAAGGTTCTCTACTTCAGCTTTGAATTCTTGAAATGTGTCAAATACTTCATCCTTGGATTTTAGCAAATAGATCCAAGTTTTCCTTGAGTGGTCATCAACGAATGTTACACAGTACAGATGACATCCAAGCAACTTTGTAGACATAGGACCACAAACATCAAAGTGAATGAGATCCAGAATTTCTTTTCACCTTGAAGCATTGCTTCCAAATAATCTCTTAACATTTTTACCTAATGCACATCCCTTGCATACTCCTTCATGAGCCTCCTTGAGTTTAGGGATGCCATTCACCACTGAATTTAGAGTTGGTAATATTTTGTAGTGAAGGTGTCTAAACCTTTTATGCCAAAGTTCACATGGACTTACTTCATTGTGAACCAAATCTTGAGAGAGAGGGGTCAGCAATATGTAGAGTCTTCCTTCACGAATCCCAATTATCTTTTCATTTTCGATGCTAGAGCTTTTATCCCAAACCACAATTTTTCCATCTATAAAAGCGACTTTATCTCCCATATCTTCTATACATGAAATAGAAAGTAAGTTCTTTTGCAAACCTAGTACAAACAGAATGTTATTGAGATGGATGTCTCCACCATTTTCTAGCTCCAGCGAGATTGATCCAATTCCTCTTACAAGTTAGCTCTTCTTGTCACCAAGTTCAATAGAGTAGGAAGATTTTCCTCTTAATAAGGTCTTTAGTTGTTTGTGCTCACCTGTCATATGTCTTGATACCTTGCTTGAGATGACTTGCTACCACAGAACACTGCTTCACAGATTTATTCAAGGATGTAGTTATCTTCATCATGCCCTTAGCCAACCTTAGCTCTGATACCATGTTGAGAAATCTAAAGGGTTGCAACTAAGATGATTTCTCTTCAACTTGATAACTGCTTGTGATGTATTTTTAACTTTCTTGATTATTCGCTTCTTCTCTTATTATTATGTCGTTCTTATCATCAAAAAACTACCAAAACAAGAAGATCACAATACACAAGAACATCAGATATAGGTGGCAAGCCAAGGCCAAAACCTCTCCACATGAGAGGAAAACCCGCAAATTTCTTTTCTTATAGATTCTTCAAATGACAAATTCCAAGGCCTCTAGACCAAGACTAACACCCTTCCAAGACCAAGTTTGACCTCCTTGATGATGTGCTTCCTCTGTCCAAGTCAAACCCAGTCAAATCTCTTCCAATTGCACAACTTAGACCCTTAGCTACAGAATTTCGGCCTCCACTGCAAGTCTGGAATTTTCAGCCCCTACAACAGTTGTTGCTTCCACATGTGTGAGAAGTTTCAGGGCTTCAAAGGCTTTCTTTCACCTTCGCTTGGGTTTCTCCTTCTAGGGCTTGTAGGTGACCTAATATACCTTCCTTCGACCATTCTGCAATTTCCTCAACTTCGATCTTGCAGCATCGAAACCCTAGCCTTCCTTCTTCGCACGTGAGAGAGAGAGAGAGAGAGAGAGAGAGAGAAATTACTCGAACCTTTGTCCTTCGTCCTTCTTTTATGGCCTTCTTCTACTTCTCCTTCGCTTAGATGATGAGAAGATTCTTCAAATGACAAACTCCAAGACCTCTAGACCAATACTAACACCCTTCCAAGACCAAGTTTGACCTCCTTGATGATGTGCGTCCTCTATCCAAGTCAAACCCAGTCAAATCTCTTCCAGTTGCACAACTTCGACCCCCAGCTACAAAATTTCAGCCTCCACTACAAGTTTGAAATTTTTGGCCCCTGCATCAGTTGTTGCTTCCACACGTGTGAGAAGTTTCAAGGCTTCCAAGGCTTCCTTTGACCTTCGATTCAGTTTCTCCTTCTTTTAGGGCTTGTAGGTGACCTAATATACCTTCCTTCGACCTTTCTGCAATTTCCTCAACTTTGATCATGCAACATCGAAACCCTAGCCTTCCTCCTTCGCACATGAGAGAGAGAGAGAGAGAGAGAAATAGCCCAAACCTTTGTCCTTCGTCCTTCTTCGCTAGCCTTCTTCTACTTCTCCTTCTTCCTGAAGACTGCTTTCTTGCATGGATCGCTTAAAGAGGAAGTCTACTTGGAACAACCTCAAGCGTTTGAAGTATAAGATCGAAGGGCACATGTATGCAATTTGAAGAAATCCCTTTATGGCTTAAGCAAGGCCCTAGGGCTTGGTATGAGAGGATTGATAGCTATCTTATGAAGTTGGGATTCACGAGGAGCTATGTTGATCCCAACCTATAATTCAAGATTGAAAAGGACATGCCTCTGATTTTAGTCCTTTATGTTGATGATCTCTTTCTGACACTATATATCAACCACAGTTATAAAATTGTTGCTTGGTTACTTGAGTGGATTTAGGGGCACTTGAAACACAACTTTGAGAATATTTGAATGCTACAAAATTAGAAAATGAAAAACTCACCCAACTAGTTGTTGCCCATGCCCTTCCTCTTGTTTCCCACTTTCCAAAACACAAATAAACTCCTTGTTGTTGCTATAGGAAGCTCCTCTTGCAAAACAATTTGTGAGAAATAAGTGAATGAAGTGCCTTTTTAAAGAAAAGAAGAGGCTCATAAGGTTTCTAGAGAAACTTAAATTGCAAATACACTGAGTTTCTTAACTTAACATGCACAATGGAAGATAAATAAATCAGAAGAGACACATCTCACACAAGATATACTGTTAATTTTAGTTAACAATGGTATGTTCTATGCTTAACACAATTACTTCAATGTCCTTTAGCAACCCAATGACAATTTCCAATTTAGTTTTCCAATAGAAATCACATTAACCATAAATCACATTGAAAATAACTGTCGATAAAACATGAATAATAAAATGCAAAGGACAAGCCAAGACCGCAATGAGAACTTGACATGCTCTTTCGTTCCACCACACTGCCAGCCCAATCAACATCAGTATATCCATGTAGCCTCAAATTCTTGGCAGTGTATCTCAACCACAGAGATTCTTGTTGCCTGGTTATTCCTAGCAGTGTATCTCAACCACAGTTATAAAATTGCTGCCTAGTTGCTTGAGTGGATTTAGGGGCACTTGAAAGACGACTTTGATAAACCATGAATGCTGCCAAATTAGAAAATGAAAAACTCACCCAACTAGTTGTTGCCAACGCCCTTCCTCTCGTTGCCCACGTTCCAAAACATAAATAAACTCCTTATTGTTGCTATAGGAAGCTCCTCTTGCAGAACAATGTGTGAGAAATGAGTGCATGAAGTACCTTTTTAAAAAAAAAAAAGAGGCTCATAGGGTTTCTAGAGAATTCTATTTTTTTCATCTTCTAGAGAATTTTATTTGTTAATTATTTTATTAAATTTAGCTAACAACCACATAAAAATTGTTGTATTAGTGTATTTGGGTGTTAGATGTGGTCCACGCTCTTCTTCACCTCTTGAGCTAGCCAAAAAAGATTTTTAAAAAATCAAAATCGCCTTCCCGTCGCCCGAAATGCGGCTTGTGGTGGCCAAAATGGGGCTGAAACGTTGTCGTTCGTACCGGACAATGTTTCGAAATCGCGAAACGGTGTATGGTACAGTCGGTGGTGTTTTGGCCCCGTTTCAAGGCCGCTTTGGCATTTCGGTCTGTCCCCAGTATTGGTACGCCATTATCTTAGGTGTTTCCTGCAAACATAGATCAGAACTCATCCTACTCATATAAATAGAGGAAAGGATTTGTAATACTCCAAATTAGCAGTCAGCTAATTGGAATATTAATTTTGATTTATTTTGACATTTCCTAATGTTGGGCGGAAATAAAGTGGGTAGGGGACCCACAACTAATAATAAGCCAAATAAAGTATTTTCCTAAAGTCCCTAAGGGAAAATTGCAGCTCTAGTGGTGGGGTCGAATTGGCCTTAGGTCGCAACGTAGAAGAGGCACGAAAAGGATAGCGTGGTATTGGCTAGAAGAAGGCAACAAGTGATTAGTCAATAAGAGGCAGCGCAGGCCAAGGTGGGACCCAAGGCATACGTTGGGCCTAAATGGGTAAAAGGAGGAAGGGAAAGCTCATTTGGATTAATTCATTCATTCAACTATTTTCTTGTCATTTTGACAGAGCACACTTGAGCCAGAGAACCAAGTCTGCAACGTTGTTTAGCACACGAGATCTTCAAGTGAAGATCTCAACCTCTGCCTCGGGGGACTTCGAGTGCCTACTCAGGAGAGGAGTTCCACCCCTTTGTGAGGGAATTTTCTGCCAGCAGCATCAGGAGGAAGCATAGCCATTTCTGGACTACGCAGAGGAGGAGCAGTTTGCGCAATGGAGGATGTAGTGTAGTGAGGAGTTTGAGTTGGGAGGTTGGAGAGAAGGGAATTCTCATCAAGAGATTTGGAGGGGAGGGTAGCCACCTCCTACCAGGTTTTATTGCAGCATTCCAGAGACATTTCCGAGCAGATTCTTCCAGTGGTTCGATTTTCCCCAATGGTTCATTGTGCCAAGCCCAAGAGGGCCAATTTTTGAAGTCAAAACTAAGACAAACCCTTTCTGGGTTTTTCTGGGTTTTTTGAGGAGAAACCAAGATTAATTTGGCAGAATTTTTTGGGTAGAATTAAGAGGGAAAACTAGGATCCCAACTCAGCTAGTAGCTAGATGAGTTAGGGGAAAATTAGGCAAAAATTCTGAAATCAATATTTGGCAAAATCTTTCGTGGGTTATTGTGGGTTTCTTGAGTAGAGACCGTCGTTAAAAGCCCAGAATTTTCTAAGCATTATTCCAGGCCCTAGCAATAGATTCAGTGGAGCAGCAACAGCATTTCAAGGCTAGGCAGCGCAGAGATAGAGCCACTTCCAGCAGGAGATTTAGCTTGGGTTTGAGTTGTTCTTCAGCTTGTTTTGAGCAGGCCCAGGTGCAAGCTTTCCAGCACCACTATTCTACTCATTCCATTCAATTTAATAAAACGGCGCAACATTTGTTTTTGGCTCCAGTTTACATGTTTTTCTGATGTATTTTCTTTTGCAATAGTTTTTAGTCTATTTGCACTTTTAATACTGTCAATCCTAATTTGGGATATTACAATGGTATTAGAGCATAATCGTGGCTCGGCCTGTGGGAAACCCTTCATTCTATGACAAGACCAGAACAAAAAAAAACTACAAAATCATGGGATCCCAAGAAAGGTTAAACTCAGACACCATGGTAGTAACCTTGAATGAGGTGACTAGGGTGCAACAAATGATGGTTAATGTGGTGAAGAAACTGATTCATGCGATAACTGGGAATCAAGACCATTCTC
The DNA here is from genome assembly GCA_034641835.2 of Pinus albicaulis. Taxonomy (NCBI): domain Eukaryota; kingdom Viridiplantae; phylum Streptophyta; class Pinopsida; order Pinales; family Pinaceae; genus Pinus; species Pinus albicaulis. The sequence goes on from CM076570.1 coordinate 218,829,761, forward strand.
AATTATACAACAAATCCACTATGCCTATAATGGTAGATAATACATCAAGATGCCAAGACATTATTGCAACTGATGTGGAGTTATTGGCAGCAAATTGGTGGGCATACCAATCATTGGGACATGACATTCAAGCGTCCCTCTCTTTTTGGGTGTTTCATGAACTAAGAGACATGCACAAATCAAGGGGAATTTTGTGGAATTATGCAAGGATGGTGAGACAGATTTAGGAAGAAGATGAAAGAGTAGTTGAACGAGCCACGGTTGGCAAGGAGACAGCTGAGCATACACTCGCTGATAAGACACCCATTGTTGAGGCATCCATTGATGGGGTATCCAGGGTTGTGACCGAGTTCTCTGATGATAGCAATGCATCACAGGTTGATGAGTTGTCGGGAGACAGCTGCACCATTGTTGAGGAGCCGATAGGTACAGAGGCCTCCAGGTCTATGACAGAATTGTTGAATGACAATCAGATGCAGCTGACTAGTGAGCATGTCTTGTGTGTTGGAGTGTCTATGGAGGAGGGTGTGCAGCCATCCTTTGGGCTAGCCCTTGATGAGGCACTAGAAGATACAGAGGTATTGGACGATGGTCGCACACAGTAGTGTCATCAGCTTCAGGCTGACCTTCTAGCTTTGAAAGGGAAGGCCACATCAATACGAGAGGATATTTTGTTGCAGAACGAGGAACTAGAGAGCATGAGAGTGGTTTGTGCCGAGTCAGCAGCCAAGTTTGCCCACATTGGGAAACGGCTGGATTCCCTAATTGTTAGGATATTCCGACACATAGGAAATAGTTAAGTATAACTTGGTCTAGTGTAGAGTTAGGTAAAGTGTGTTTCTTTACCATGTACATTTGTAACTTATAATCCGATGATCACAATATGTACTCATCCGACGATTCACTCTCTCCCTGGTATACCGACACTGATCCACAGCTTAGCACCCGATTGGTCCATGATCCGTATTTAAAGAACATGGAGGGTCATTTGTCCAAAGAACTGCTGGCGAGAGAAGCTTATATAAATTTCTTTTCTATATTAATAAATTTCAAAGTGGCCGCGTTGGCTCAGGTCGTGGATTGTTTCCCTCTTCGAGGGTCTTAACCACGTGATATACTGGTGTACTAATTTGCATCTGTTTGTGAGCGGTGACCTTTGGTGTTTGATTTAAGGAACTTACTCGGTAAATTCCTACATGGTATCAGAGCCATTCTGAGGGTCGCATTCGTTGTTGATCCAAATCCGAAGTCGATTTGATTGCATGCGACTGTCATTTTCTAGATCTACTATTTCTGACCACTTTCAGGCTGGGAGAACTACTCTGTTGTGTCTGAAGCGTCTGTTACAGTGAGGAACCCCTTTCGTTTCATGCGAAAAGGTTTCCGGTTGCCCGAGTTATGTCATTTTAGATTTGGAGGTAAAAAGTATCTTTTTTGCAGTTATATTTATTAATCTTTCCGCTTATTTTGGTTCCCTCTGTTTATTTCAGTTTATAGTTTTCTTTTATTTGTTGGATCTATACCCTCTTCTCTGTGTAGGCTCTTTTCTCCGTGTTGTGTGCAATCTCGGCAAATCAGAAACAGGAAGACGGGATTTTTGTTGCTACGTATGCTCTTTCCCCGCGTCTTTCTGCGATCTCGGGAAATCAGAAATAGCGGAAAAAATGATAGTTTCCTGTAAGGCTAACCGAAAATCTAACGTTATGTCGTAAGGTTTGCATTTCGTTTTTTTGCGCACGAATTTTTGTGTTTTTTTCCAGGAAAAAGCACGCACATCAAAGAGAAAAAAATAAAAAATAAAAACCCTTCCTCCTTTCAAACAATTACAGATTCCTTTTACTAGCTCACTTGGTGTAAAGTTAGTTTATAAGAATACAGGTCCTGGGTTAAAGTCTCTCTTTCAAGCTTCTTTTTGTAAAAAGTTTTTTGTTAAGTTACTTTTTCGTATAAAGCCCTTTGGCAAGTTGTCGGTTTTAAAAAGAGGGATTTATTTCAAAAGCACATGTAAAAGTAACATTGTAAAAGTGACTCTCATTTATTTATAAAAGTGGGTCACATAAAGTAGTTTTTTTTAAAAGTGAGCTTATTGTATTAAGTTTGAAAAAGGGGGGAATTTTTTTTAAAGTAGAACTTCATCATCAGCTTTCAACCTTTCACGTAACTATTCGGCATCTACAACACTTTTTTTCATAAAGGCATAACTTCTTCATCCGGAAGCCGTTTTCCAAGCTGTTTTTTTTTAACCAGACTAATTTTTCGAGATCTTTCCATTGGAGCAGTTAGTTTCAGCCTTTTTCAGCTTCAGTTTTTTAAACAAAAAATGGAAAGTTCATGCCCGATGATAGACCTACTTAGAACTAAATCGTTTTATAGAATTGCCTCAGGACAAGAAACTAAACCTACCGATGGAGATAAAGCCGATAAATGGGAAAATAAACAAGATCAAGCACGAGAGTTGATAGGAATGTCCATTGCTCAAGATCTTCGATTTCATATCCAAGAAATTGACACCCCTGATGCAACTATGAAAAAGCTAAATACTGTTTTTGGCATTCAAAATGAAATTAGGGCTCACCAGCTTGAAAATGAGTTGCTTACTTTGGACCCCAATAATTTCTCCTCCATTGAAGATTTTTTGTCCAAATTCAAGACCCTTAGACTTCTTTTAGAAGGTTGTAAGGTCAAAAAGGAAGATGGTACTTCCTTTATCTATTCCATTATTGCTAAGTTTGACCTCGCATACTCTATATTTGTTTCCACCTTCCACCCACTAGAGAAGCCCCCATTTCTCAAGGAACAAACACAAGTCTCCATATTTTTGATGCTTTTTGCGATTCTTTGATAAGAGAACAAGAAAAACTCTTACACCTTGGTCTTAACACATCGGAAAACTCTTCAAAGAAAGCCTTAGCATCCAAACAACAACCATATCAAAAGAATCCTTCAGGCTGACCTTCTAGCTTTGAAAGGGAAGGCCACATCAATACGAGAGGATATTTTGTTGCAGAACGAGGAACTAGAGAGCATGAGAGTGGTTTGTGCCGAGTTTCAAGAACAAGTTTGCCCACATTGGGTGTCCAATGGATTCTAATTGTTAGGATATTCCGACACATAGGAAATAGTTAAGAATAACTTAGTCTAGTGTAGAGTTAGGTAAAGTGTGTTTCTTTACCATGTACATTTGTAACTTATAATCCGACGGTCACGATTTGTAGTGATCCGACGGTTCACTCTCTCCTCGATATTAACGACACTTGATCCATGGCTTAGCACCCGATTGGTCCATGATCTCTGTTTAAAGAGCATGGAGGGTCATTTTTTTGGTTACCATTTATGAGAGAAGCTTATATAAATTTTCTTTCTATATTAATAAATTCCCAAAAAGTGGTCACAAGGCTCGTGTCGTGATCATTGTTTCTTCGAGGGTCTTAACCACGTGATATACTGGTGTACTAATTTGCATCTGTTTGTGAGCGGTGACCTTTGGTGTTTGATTTAAGGAACTTACTCGGTAAATTCCTACATGGTATCAGAGCCATTCTGAGGGTCGCATCCGTTGTTGATCCAAATCCGAAGTCGGTTTGATTGCATGCGACTGCCATTTTCTAGATCTACTATTTCTGACCAATTTCAGGCTGGGAGAACTACTCTGTTGTGTCTGAAGTGTCTGTTACAGTGAGGAACCCCTTTCGTTTCATGCGAAAAGGTTTTAGGTTGCCCGAGTTATGTCATTTTAGATTTGGAGGTAAAAAGTATCTTTTTTGCAGTTATATTTATTAATCTTTCCGCTTATTTTGGTTCCCTCTGTTTATTTCAGTTTATAGTTTTTTTTTATTTGTTGGATCTATACCCTCTTCTCTGTGTATGCTCTTTTCTCCGTGTTGTGTGCAATCTCGGCAAATCAGAAACAGGAAGACGGGATTTTTGTTGCTACGTATGCTCTTTCCCCGCGTCTTTCTGCGATCTCGAGAAATCAGAAATAGTGGAAAAAATGATAGTTTCCTGTAAGGCTAACCGAAAATCTAACGTTATGTCGTAAGGTTTGCATTTTGTTTTTTTGTGCACGAATTTTTGTGTTTTTTTTCCAGGAAAAAGCACGCACATCAAAGAGAAAAAAATAAAAAATAAAAACCCTTCCTCCTTTCAAACAATTACAGAATCCTTTTACTAGCTCACTTGGTGTAAAGTTAGTTTATAAGACTACAGGTCTTGGGTTAAAGTCTCTCTTTCAAGCTTCTTTTTGTAAAAAGTTTTTTGTTAAGTTACTTTTTCGTATAAAGCACTTTGGCAAGTTGTCGGTTTTAAAAAGAGGGATTTATTTCAAAAGCACATGTAAAAGTAACATTGTAAAAGTGACTCTCATTTATTTATAAAAGTGCGTCACATAAAGTAGTTTTTTTTTAAAGTGAGCTTATTGTATTAAGTTTGAAAAGGGGGGGAATTTTTTTTAAGTAGAACTTCATCATCAGCTTTCAACCTTTCACGTAACTGTTCGGCATCTACAACACTTTTCTTCAAAAAGGCATAACTTCTTGATCAGGAAGCCGTTTTCCGAGACGTTTTCTTTTAACCAGCTTAATTTTTCGAGATCTTTCCATTGGAGCAGTTAGTTTCAGCCTTTTTCAGCTTCAGTTTTTTAAACAAAAAATGGAAAGTTCATGCCCGATGATAGACCTACTTAGAACTAAATCGTTTTATAGAATTGCCTCAGGACAAGAAACTAAACCTACCGATGGAGATAAAGCCGCTAAATGGGAAAATAAACAAGATCAAGCACGAGAGTTGATAGGAATGTCCATTGCTCAAGATCTTCGATTTCATATCCAAGAAATTGACACCCCTGATGCAACTATGAAAAAGCTAAATACTGTTTTTGGCATTCAAAATGAAACAAAGCTCACCAAATTTGAAAATGAGTTGCTTACTTTGGACCCCAATAATTTCTCCTCTATTGAAGATTTTTTGTCCAAATTCAAGACCCTTAGACTTCTTTTAGAAGGTTGTAAAATCAAAAATGAAGATGGTAGCCTCATCTATTACATTCTTGCTAAGCTTGGCCCTACATACTCTATATTTGTTTCCACCTTCCATTCCACTAGAGAAGCTATCATTTCTTCAGGAACACCCTACAAGAAATCCTCTTTTAATGCCTTTTGCGATTCTTTGATAAGAGAACAAGAAAAACTCTTACACCTTGGTCTTATCAATACTGGAAACTCTTCAAAGAAAGCCTTAGCATCCAAACAACAACCATATCAAAAGAATCCTTCAGGCTGACCTTCTAGCTTTGAAAGGGAAGGCCACATCAATACGAGAGGATATTTTGTTGCAGAACGAGGAACTAGAGAGCATGAGAGTGGTTTGTGCCGAGTCAGCAGCCAAGTTTGCCCACATTGGGAAACAGCTGGATTCCCTAATTGTTAGGATATTCCGACACATAGGAAATAGTTAAGTATAACTTGGTCTAGTGTAGAGTTAGGTAAAGTGTGTTTCTTTACTATGTACATTTGTAACTTATAATCTGATGATCACAATATGTACTGATCCGACGATTCACTCTCTCCTCGGTATTACCGACACTTGATCCATGGCTTAGCACCCGATTGGTCCATGATCCGTATTTAAAGAGCATGGAGGGTCATTTGTCCAGTAACCGTTTATGAGAGAAGCTTATATAAATTTTCTTTCTATATTAATAAATTCCCTAAAGTGGCCGCGTTGGCTCAGGTCGTGGATTGTTTCCCTCTTCGAGGGTCTTAACCACGTGATATACTGGTGTACTAATTTGCATCTGTTTGTGAGCGGTGACCTTTGGTGTTTGATTTAAGGAACTTACTCGGTAAATTCCTACATGGTATCAGAGCCATTCTGAGGGTCGCATCCGTTGTTGATCCAAATCCGAAGTCGGTTTGATTGCATGCGACTGTCATTTTCTAGATCTACTATTTCTGACCACTTTCAGGCTGGGAGAACTACTCTGTTGTGTCTGAAGCGTCTGTTACAGTGAGGAACCCCTTTCGTTTCATGCGAAAAGGTTTCCGGTTGCCCGAGTTATGTCATTTTAGATTTGGAGGTAAAAAGTATCTTTTTTGCAATTATATTTATTAATCTTTCCGCTTATTTTGGTTCCCTCTGTTTATTTCAGTTTATAGTTTTTTTTTTATTTGTTGGATCTATACCCTCTTCTCTGTGTATGATCTTTTCTCCGTGTTGTGTGCAATCTCGGCAAATCAGAAACAGGAAGACGGGATTTTTGTTGCTACGTATGCTCTTTCCCCGCGTCTTTCTGCGATCTCGGGAAATCAGAAATAGCGGAAAAAATGATAGTTTCCTGTAAGGCTAACCGAAAATCTAACGTTATGTCGTAAGGTTTGCATTTCGTTTTTTTGTGCACGAATTTTTATGTTTTTTTTCCAGGAAAAAGCACGCACATCAAAGAGAAAAAAATAAAAAATAAAAACCCTTCCTCCTTTCAAACAATTACAGAATCCTTTTACTAGCTCACTTGGTGTAAAGTTAGTTTATAAGAATACAGGTCTTGGGTTAAAGTCTCTCTTTCAAGCTTCTTTTTGTAAAAAGTTTTTTGTTAAGTTACTTTTTCGTATAAAGCCCTTTGGCAAGTTGTCGGTTTTAAAAAGAGGGATTTATTTCAAAAGCACATGTAAAAGTGACTCTCATTTATTTATAAAAGTGGGTCACATAAAGTAGTTTTTTTTAAAAGTGAGCTTATTGTATTAAGTTTGAAAAGGGGTGGAATTTTTTTTAAAGTAGAACTTCATCATCAGCTTTCAACCTTTCACGTAACTGTTCGGCATCTACAACACTTTTCTTCAAAAAGGCATAACTTCTTGATCAGGAAGCCGTTTTCTTTTAACCATCTTAATTTTTCGAGATCTTTCCATTGGAGCAGTTAGTTTCAGCCTTTTTCAGCTTCAGTTTTTTAAACAAAAAATGGAAAGTTCATGCCCGATGATAGACCTACTTAGAACTAAATCGTTTTATAGAATTGCCTCAGGACAAGAAACTAAACCTACCGATGGAGATAAAGCCGATAAATGGGAAAATAAACAAGATCAAGCACGAGAGTTGATAGGAATGTCCATTGCTCAAGATCTTCGATTTCATATCCAAGAAATTGACACCCCTGATGCAACTATGAAAAAGCTAAATACTGTTTTTGGCATTCAAAATGAAATTAGGGCTCACCAGCTTGAAAATGAGTTGCTTACTTTGGACCCCAATAATTTCTCCTCCATTGAAGATTTTTTGTCCAAATTCAAGACCCCTAGACTTTAGAAGGTTGTAAGGTCAAAAAGGAAGATGGTAGCCTTATCTATTCCATTCTTTGGCTAAGTTTGGACTCGCATACTCTATATTTGTTTTCCACCTTTCACCCACTAATTCCACTAGAGAAGCCCCCATTTCTCAAGGAACAGCCTACAAGTCTCCATCTTTTGATGCTTTTTGCGATTCTTTGATAAGAGAACAAGAAAAACTCTTACACCTTGGTCTTATCAATACTGGAAACTCTTCAAAGAAAGCCTTAGCATCCAAACAACAACCATATCAAAAGAATCCTAAGAAGAAGTATCCTAAAAAGAATGGTCCTAAACCAAACAAGGGCCTTAAGCAATTTCAGCCGCAAATTGAAAAAGAAACTCACCAAACTGATAAGGCAAATAAAAACAAAGGGAAGAAAACAGATAGACATTGCAACTTTTGTAATCGTGATGGCCATGTAGAGTCCAAATGTTTTAAGAAGATGAAAGCCTTGGAAGTAGCAATGAAGAAGCACCACATCAATTTGGAGAACTCTTCAACTTCATCTTCAGGAATGGCACTTTCTGCTTGTGGTTTTCAAGCATCAAGATCTGGTTATGCATTAAATGTATCTTCTTCTTCTCATTCTCATAAGTGGCTCATTGATTCTGGAGCTTCTTACCACATGGCCAAAAATAAAGCCATGTTTTCTTCTTTAAATGATTATAACACAAAACATATTTATGTTGGTGATGACAGATCTCTTAGTGTTGTAGGACCTGGAACCATTCATCTAGATAATGGCCAGTTTAATGATATATTATGTGTTCCTACCTTGTCCTGCAACCTTCTATCTTTTTATCAGATAAATCATTCAGGTGAAGGGAAAACAGTAAAATTCTCACCTCATGATGTTGTAATCAAGGATCTCAAAGACCCTAGACATATTTTAGCTACTGGCATTGTTGATGATTCCACAAGGTTGTATAAGTTTGACAACTTTGGGTCATCATGTCTTCCCTCCATTTTTGTTGCTCATAATGATGAAGTGAGAAGACTTTGGCATGAGCGATTTGGTCACTTAAACTATCACTCTCTTCAAACTCTATCTAAAGAAAATATGGTGACAGGTCTTCCTATGGTATCTTGCCGAGATGGTGTTTGCTCCGGATGTGTACTCGAAAAACATCATCGGGATAGTTTTGACAAACATGTCTCTTGAAACGCTTTAGCCCATTTGCATCTTGTGCACAATGATTTATGTGGTCCACTTCCTGTTGTTTCTTCCTCTGGTTGCACGTACTTCTTAACTTTCATTGATGATTTTTCTAGACGCACTTGGGTATACTTCTTAAAACTAAAGAGTGAAGTTTTTAACAGGTCCTTGACCTTTAAGGCCTTTGTTGAGAAACAATCTCGACATCAAATTCTTAAGTTAAGATCAGACAATGGAAGAGAATATGTTAACAACAAAATTATCAACTTTTGCATTGAGCATGCCATTCAATTGCAACATACTGTTCCATATACTCCACAACAAATGGTGTAGCTGAAAGGAAGAATTGCGCCTTAAAAGAAATGGCTAATTGTATGCTTCAATCTAAAGGACTTTGTCTCAATTTTTGGGCAGAAGCAATTAACTGTGCCAATTACATAGTAAATCGCACTCCTACTAAGGTTTTAAGGAATATAACTCCAGAAGAAGCCTGGAGCTCAACCAAACCAGATGTAAGTCACTTTCGTGTTTTTGGAAGTGATGCTTGGGCCCATATTCCAGATGCAAAACATAAAGCCTTAGAACCTATGAGTGAAAAATGCATTTTTACTGGAGAGCTTGCCGGATTATCCACAGTCTTACGAAACACTTGTCGACGTTTCGAATCCCAACGAGGATCCATCTTCAGGACTTTGGAATGAAGAATTACAAGAAGGGTCATAATCCATTAATAGTGAAGAAGGTAGGAAAGGTAAGGACCGACCAAAAAAATGTTTTCTATAATTTCAATTTATATATATATATATATATATATATTTTTTAATTCAAAGATTTATTATTTTTTATTTTTAATTTTAATAATAATATAAAGATTTTAATGCTAAAAAATAATAAACTTACTAAATTTATTTTATTAATAAGTCTATTATTTTCAAAGTTCTAATATTAAAAATAACAAACTTATTAAATATATTTTATTAATAAGTTTATTATTTTCAAAGATATGGAAAAATCCTATCACTTATTAATTCATATGATGTTTATACTTTTTTAAAAGCTTAAGGTTTAATATAATTTATTTAAGGTTATTTTAATTCATAATTATTAAGGGCAATTTATTTTATTTTGAAATTTTAGCTTATTATTTTTAATTTTATTTAAAATTAAAAATAACAAGTTAAAATAAAAATCAACCTATCTATTTAAAAAAAAAAAAAAAAATTGATTTTTAAAAAATATAAATTAATTAAATAAACTAAGGAATTTCTAAAGAGTATTAATATTTATTTATTTTTATTTTATAAAAATGAATAACTATTTAATACCCTAGAAAATTTATGGTATAAATCAGAAATGATATAGTTAAATATACTAACATGTTTATTAATGTTTATTGATTAGTTATCTATTAGTTAATTTCTAATCTAAAAAATAATAATCTAGTAAAATAAATAAGGAAGGGAAGCAAATAAGTATTTTCTACTTAATAATTATTTATAAATTAATTAATTTTAATTTATATAAAATAAAAATTAATTAACGTTAATAATTATTAAAAGAAAGTTCGTTATTTGTTAAACCATTACTTAAAGAAAGGAGACAAACCTTGAAATTATTATACCTACAAACTCATACCTGGGAGGAATGTGTTTTTTGAGGAGCAGATTTGTCGAAGAAGAGGTCGCCAACTGTCACTAATTTCATATCCCCCATCCCTATTGAGGTTTTCAGGGTGTTATTTGATCTCCAGGGCCTCTCTTACTTTCCTTCTGTAATAGTGATCTTCTCTTGCAATGATCTTTGCATCTTCAAGACGCACTTGGTGCTTAGTTTTTGAAGAGTGTTCCACAAGGGCCGAAGTGCGAAGTCGTTCATGCTTGAAAAAGTGGATAGACATAAAGCTCATCTTGTTCCTAAAGGATTTTCACAAGTTGAAGGCATTGACTATACTGAAACCTTCTCCCCTATTGCCAAAATGAATTATATCCACCTTGTTCTTTCCCTTGCTGCCTCCTTTAAATCGGAAGTCCATCAAATGGATGTTAAATCCGCCTTTTTACATGGAGATTTGCATGAAGAAATCTACATGGAACAACCCCCTGCCTTTATTTAAAACGATTCTAGCCTTGTTTGTCGCCTTAGGAAGTCTCTCTATGGTCTCAAACAAGCTCGTCGGGTTTGGTAGCCACCTCCTATTCCAGAGACATTTCCGAGCAGATTCTTCCAGTGGTTTGATTTTCCCCAATGGTTCATTGTGCCAAGCCCAAGAGGGCCAATTTTCGAACTCAAAACTAGGACAAACACTTTCTGGGTTTTTTGGGGTTTTTTGAGGGAGAAACCAAGATTAATTTGGAAGAATTTTTTTGGGTAGAACTAAGAGGGAAAACTAGGATCCCAACTCAGCCAGCAGCTAGAGGAGCTAGGTGAAAATTAGGCAAAAATTCTGAAATCAATATTTGGCAAAATCTTTCGTGGATTATTGTGGGTTTCTTGAGTAGAGACCGTCGTTAAAAGCCCAGAATTTTCTGAGCATTATTCCAGGCCCTAGCAATAGATTCAGTGGAGCAGCAGCAGCATTTCAAGGCTAGGCAGCGCAGAGACAGAGCCATGCAGAGCCACTTCTAGCAAGAGATTTAGCTTGGGTTTGAGTTGCTCTTCAGCTTGCTTTGAGCAGGCCCAGGTGCAAGCTTTCCAGCACCACTATTCTACTCATTCCATTCAATTTAATAAAACAGCGCAACATTTCTTTTTGGCTCCAGTTTACATGTTTTGATGATGTATTTTCAGTTGCCATAGTTTTTAGTCTATTTGCACTTTTAATACTGTTAATCCCAATTTGGGATATTACAATGGTATTAGACCATAATCTTGGCTCAGCCTGTGGGCAACCCTTCATTCTATGACAAGACCAGAATAAAAAAAAACTGCAAAATCATGGGATCCCAAGAAAGGTTAAACTCAGACGCCATGGCAGTAACCTTGAATGAGGTGACTAGGGTGCAACAAATGATGGTTAATGTGGTGAAGAAACTGATTCATGCAATAACTGAGAATCAGGACCATTCTAAATTATACAACAAATCCACTATGCCTATAATGGTAGATAATACATCAAGATGCCAAGACATTATTGCAACTGATGTGGAGTTATTGGCAGCAAATTACCAATAATTGGGACATGACATTGAAGCGTCCCTCTCTTTTTGGGTGTTTCATGAGCTAAGAGACATGCACAAATCAGGGGGAATTTTGTGGAATTATGCAGGGATGGTGAGACGGATTAAGAAAGACGATGAAAGAGTAGTTGAAGGGGCCACGGTTGGCAAGGAGACAGCTAAGCATACACTTGCTGATGAGACACCCATTGTTGAGGCATCCATTGATGGGGTATCCGAGGTTGTGACCGAGTTCTCTGATGATAGCAATGCATCACAGGTTGATGAGTTGTCGGGAGACAGCTCCACCATTGTTGAGGAGCCGATAGGTACAGAGGCCTCCAGGTCTATGACAGAATTGTCGAATGACAATCAGATGCAGCTGACTAGTGAGCATGTCTTGTGTGTTGGAGTGTCTATGGAGGAGGGTGTGAAGCCATCCTTTGGGCTAGCCCTTGATAAGGCGCTAGGAGATACATAGGTATTGCGATGGTCGCACACAGCAGTGTCATCAGCTTCAGGCTGACCTTCTAGCTTTGAAAGGGAAGGCCACATCAATAGAAGAGGCTATTTTGTTGCAGAACGAGGAACTAGAGGGCATGAGAGTGGTTTGTGCCGAGTCAGCAACAAAGTTGGCCCACAATGGGGAACGGTTGGATTCCCTAATTGTTAGGATATTCCGACACATAGGAAATAGTTAAGTATAACTTGGTCTAGTGTAGAGTTAGGTAAAGTGTGTTTCTTTACTATGTACATTTGTAACTTATAATCTGACGATCACAATATGTACTGATCCGACAGTTCACTCTCTCCTCGGTATTACCGACACTTGATCCATGGCTTAACACTCGATTGGTCCATGATCCCTATTTAAAGAGCATGGAGGGTCATTTGTCCAGTAACCGTTTATGAGAGAAGCTTATGTAAATTTTCTTTCTATATTAATAAATTCCCTGAAGTGGCCGTGTTGGCTCAGGTCGTGGATTGTTTCCCTCTTCGAGGGTTTTAACCACGTGATATACTGGTGTACTAATTTGTGATCTGTTTGTGAGCGGTGACCTTTGGTGTTTGATTTAAGGAACTTACTCGGTAAATTCCTACATGGTATCAGAGCCATTCTGAGGGTCGCATCCGTTGTTGATCCAAATCCGAAGTCGATTTGATTGCATTCGACTGTCGTTTTCCAGATCTACTATTTCTGACCACTTTCAGGCTGGGAGAACTACTCTGTTGTGTCTGAAGCGTCTGTTACAGTGAGGAACCCCTTTCATTTCATGCGAAAAGCTTTCCGGTTGCCCGAGTTATGTCATTTTAGATCTGGAGGTAAAAAGTATCTTTTTTGCAGTTATATTTATTAATCGTTTCGCTTATTTTGGTTCCCTCTGTTTATTTCGGTTTATAGTTTTTTTTTATTTGTTGGATCTATACCCTCTTCTCTGTGTATGCTCTTTGCTCCATGCTGTGTGCAATCTCGGCAAATCAGAAACAGGAAGACGGGATTTTTTTTGCTACGTATGCTCTTTCCTCGCATCTTTCTGTGATCTCGGGAAATCAGAAATAGCGCAAAAAATGATAGTTTCCTGTAAGGCTAACTGAAAATCTAACATTATGTCGTAAGGTTTGCATTTCGTTTTTTTGTGCACGAATTTTTGTGTTTTTTTTGCTGGAAAAAGCACGCACATCAAAGAGCAAAAAATAAAAAATAAAAACCCTTCCTCCTTTCAAACAATTACAGAATCCTTTTACTAGCTCACTTGGTGTAAAGTTAGTTTATAAGAATACAGGTCTCGGGTTCAAGTCTCTCTTTCAAGCTTCTTTTTGTAAAAAGTTTTTTGTTAAGTTACTTTTTCTGGTAAAGCCCTTTGGCAAGTTGCCGGTTTTAAAAAGAGGGTTTTATTTCAAAAGCACATGTAAAAGTAACATTGTAAAAGTGACTCTCATTTATTTATAAAAGTGGGTCACATAAAGTAGTTTTTTTTAAAAGTGAGCTTATTGTATTAAGTTTGAAAAAGGGGGGAATTTTTTTTAAAGTAGAACTTCATCATCAGCTTTCAACCTTTCACGTAACTATTCGGCATCTACAACACTTTTTTTCATAAAGGCATAACTTCTTCATCCGGAAGCCGTTTTCCAAGCTGTTTTTTTTTAACCAGACTAATTTTTCGAGATCTTTCCATTGGAGCAGTTAGTTTCAGCCTTTTTCAGCTTCAGTTTTTTAAACAAAAAATGGAAAGTTCATGCCCGATGATAGACCAACTTAGAACTAAATCGTTTTATAGAATAGCCTTAGGACAAGAAACTAAACCTACCGATAGAGATAAAGCCGCTAAATGGGAAAATAAACAAGATCAAGCATGAGGGTTGATAGGAATGTCCATTGCTCAAGATCTTTGATTTCATATCCAAGAAATTGACACCCCTGATGCAACTATGAAAAAGCTAAATACTGTTTTTGGCATTCAAAATGAAATTAGGGCCCACCAGCTTGAAAATGAGTTGCTTACTTTGGATCCCAATAATTTCTCCTCTATTGAAGATATTTTGTCCAAATTCAAGACCCTTAGACTTCTTTTAGAAGGTTATAAGGTCAGAAAGGAAGATGGTAGCCTTATCTATTCCATTCTTGCTAAGTTTGGACCTGCATACTCTATATTTGTTTCCACCTTCCAGTCCACTAGAGAAGCCCCCATTTCTCAAGGAACAGCCTACAAGTCTCCATCTTTTGATGCTTTTTGCGATTCTTTGATAAGAGAACAAGAAAAACTCTTACACCTTGGTCTTATCAATACTGGAAACTCTTCAAAGAAAGCCTTAGCATCCAAACAACAACCATATCAAAAGAATCCCAAGAAGCAGTATCCTAAAAAGAATGGTCCTAAACCAAACAAGGGCCTTAAGCAATTTCAACCGTAAATTGAAAAAGAAACTCACCAAACTGATAAGGCAAATAAAAACAAAGGGAAGAAAACAGATAGACATTGCAACTTTTGTAATCGTGATGGCCATGTAGAGTCCAAATGTTTTAAGAAGATGAAAGCCTTGGAAGCAGCAATGAAGCAGCACCACATCAATTTGGAGAACTCTTCAACTTCATCTTCAGGAATGGCACTTTCTGCTTGTGGTTGGCAAGCATCAAGATCTGGTTATGCATTAAATGTATCTTCTTCTTCTCATTCTCATGAGTGGCTCATTGATTCTGGAGCTTCTTACCACATGGCCAAAAATAAAGCCATGTTTTCTTCTTTAAATGATTATAACACAAAACATATTTATGTTGGTGATGACAAATCTCTTAGTGTTGTAGGAACTGGAACCATTCATCTAGATAATGGCCAATTTAATGATATATTATGTGTTCCTACCTTGTCCTGCAACCTTCTATCTTTTTATCAGATAAATCATTCAGGTGAAGGGAAAACAGTAAAATTCTCACCTCATGATGTTGTAATCAAGGATCTCAAAGACCCTAGACATATTTTAGCTACTGGCATTGTTGATGATTCCACAAGGTTGTATAAGTTTGACAACTTTGGGTCATCATGTCTTCCCTCCATTTTTGTTGCTCATAATGATGAAGTGAGAAGACTTTGGCATGAGCGATTTGGTGACTTAAACTATCGCTCTCTTCAAACTCTATCTATAGAAAATATGGTGACAGGTCTTCCTATGGTATCTTGCCGAGATGGTGTTTGCTCCGGATGTGTACTCGGAAAACATTATCGGGATAGTTTTGACAAACGTGTCTCTTGAAACGCTTCAGCCCATTTGCAGCTTGTGCACAGTGATTTATGTGGTCCACTTCCTGTTGTTTCTTTCTCTGGTTGCACGTACTTCTTAACTTTCATTGATGATTTTTCTAGACGCACTTGGGTATACATATTAAAACTCAAGAGTGAAGTTTTTAACAGGTCCTTGGCCTTTAAGGCCTTTGTTGAGAAACAATCTCGACATCAAATTCTTAAGTTAAGATCAGACAATGGAGGAGAATATGTTAACAACAAATTTATCAACTTTTGCATTGAGCATGCCATTCAATTGCAACATACTGTTCCATATACTCCACAACAAATGGTGTAGCTGAAAGGAAGAATCGCGCCTTAAAAGAAATGGCTAATTGTATGCTTCAATCTAAAGGACTTAGTCTCAATTTTTGGGCAGAAGCAATTAACTGTGCCAATTACATAGTAAATCGCACTCTTACTAAGGTTTTAAGGAATATAACTCCAGAAGAAGCCTGAAGCTCAACCAAACCAGATGTAAGTCACTTTCGTGTTTTTGGAAGTGATGCTTGGGCCCATATTCCAGATGCAAAACATAAAGCCTTAGAACCTATGAGTGAAAAATGCATTTTTGTTGGATATTTTGAAGATGTCAAAGGATATAGACTTCTTCAACCAAATTCCAAAAATATAATCATTAGAAGAGATGTAAAATTTGATGAAAATATATCGACCTGCGAGCCTAGTTCGACGGGTGTGCCACCTTTAGCCTGCAAGCCTGATTCGGCATATGTGCCACCTCTCTCTATCTCTTCTATTTTTTATAGCATTTCTTCTAGTTCAAATGATGACAGTGAGGATGACAATCCTCCTCCACCTCTTGAAGATTTTCCTTCAGCTCCACAGCTTCCAAGATGGGTCCGCTCTACTCGAGATGCCGCAGGTTCTCTTGCAGGTGACCCTGCAAATCGATGTCGCACACGGTCTCAGTTCGAAAGAGCCTCTTCCTTATTGACTCAAGTTCCAGAAAAGCCTGATCCAAGCACCTTTGAAGAAGCTTCAGGTCATCCAGATTGGGATGAAGCTATGAATGAAGAATATCCTTCCTTATTGGCAAAGGATACTTGGGATCTTGTTCCTCTTCCAAAGGGCAGAAAACTTGTCAGATGCAAATGGGTTTACAAAACAAAGTTTGGACCAGATGGAAAAGTGGATCAGATGGATGTTAAATCCAGATGGGTTTACATAACAAAGTTTGGATCAGATGGATGTTAAATTCGCCTTTTTACATGGAGATTTGCATGAAGAAATCTACATGGAACAACCCCCTGCCTTTATCTAAAACGACTCTAGCCTTGTTTGTCGCCTTAGGAAGTCTCTCTGTGGTCTCAAACAAGCTCCTCGGTTTTGGTATGCCAAAATGGATAGATTTCTTTTAGATAATGGCTTTTCTAGGTGTCATTCTGACAACACTGTCTACACCAAGAAAGTGGGTAAGTCCTTCATCATCCTTATTCTTTATGTTGATGATCTTATCCTTACTGGTAGTGATCCCAACCATATAAACCATGTGAAGTCTAGCCTCAAAAAGAAGTTTGAAAAGACAGACTTAGGACACTTGCATTATTTCCTTGGTCTTCAAGTCTTGCAATCCAAAGAAGGTATTACCCTTTCTCAGTCCAAGTATGCCTGTGATCTTCTACGCCACTTTCACATGGAAGACTGTAAGCCAGCCCCTTCTCCCTTTCAATTTGGAGTCAAGCTTTCAGTCACTTGTACTACCCCTGAAGTTGATGCTACCTCATACCGTCAACTTGTTGGTAAACTTTTGTATCTAACCCATACCCGTCCTGACCTTTCCTTTGTCGTTGGTCTTGTTGCTCGGTTTATGCCCCAACCTCATGAAAGTCACTGGAAAGCAGCTAAAAGAATACTTCGATATATTCGAGGTACAACTCAGTTTGGGATTCATTACAGTGCAGGAGCATCTCCATTGTTGATTGGTTTCACTGCTTCTGATTGGGCTGGTGACCCTGATGATCGAAAGTCTACTGCAAGCTATGTATTCACTCTTGGTTCAGGACCTATTACATGGTCTTGTAAGAAACAAAGTGCCATCTCTCTTTCTTCGGCAGAAGCAGAGTATTGTGGTGCAGTTGAAGCCAGCAAGGAAGCTATGTGGCTTCGTCAAATCCTGTATGAATTTGGTCTTCATCAGCAACATCCAACTACACTTTGGTGTGATAATCAGAGTGCCATTCAGCTATGGAAAGATCCAGTTCAGCATCAGCATATGAAACACATTGAGCTTCATATACACTTCATCAGAAATCTCATTCATGATCGTGTTCTTGAAGTGCAGTATTGTTCAACCAATGATCAAGTTGCCGATATCTTTACAAAGGCTCTCACAGAAGTGAAGTTTACCAAACTTCGATCTATGCTTGGAGTGCAGGAAAGTTATCATTAAGGGGGGATAGGCTCTAATGCTTCCTTCCTTCTCCTCTTGTGTCACCTTTATAAATCCTTCAATCCTATCCCAAGTTGTTCTTAAGGGGGGATGTTAGGATATTTCGACACATAGGAAATAGTCTCCTTTTGTGTCACCTTTGTAAATCCTTCAATCCTATCCCAAGTTGTTCTTAAGGGGGGGTGTTAGGATATTCCGACACATAGGAAATAGTTAAGTATAACTTAGTCTAGTGTAGAGTTCGGTAAAGTGTGTTTCTTTACTATGTACATTTGTAACTTATATTCCGGCAGTCACGATATGTAGTGATCCAACGGTTCACTCTCTCCTCGGTATTACCGACACTTGATCCGTGGCTTAACACCCAATTGGTCCATGATCTCTATTTAAAGAGCATGGAGGGTGTAATAACCCTGCTCCCAGAGTTCTAAGATTTGTACCTATCTGAACTTAAGTTTAAGTAAAACAGATCTAATAAAACATTGTAACAATAAAAATTGAAATTTCAGCTTGCATAATTAATCTATACGTAGAAGAATACCTGAAAATCAGCACAAATTTACGAATCCTGAGGCGGCTGAAGATTAGCTGAGCACCTGGTGATGTCGTGAACAAAACAGATTACCGGGACAATCTAATCGTCCCAGCCAAATCCGGGACCAATCCCAGACCCAGAGGATGTCTCCTCTGCCCCCGTGCCCAGATTTCCAAGAACAAGAGACTCCTTCCCAAACCATTCAAGCCGATATTTCCTTCTCACTTAAGCAGAAATCATTTCTTTTCCTCCAAAACATTCCCCCCCCTTCTCCTCCATATCACCTCCTTTAAATAATTCCCCTCCACCGCCTCTTACTTCCCGAGGTCTTATCCTTATTAATGGTGATATTTTATGTATTTATGGTGGTATACTTTTCATTATATTTGGATAGGAATATAATCTAAACAATCTTCCTCCATCGCCTCTAACCTCCCGAGGCCTTATCCATCCTTATGTTCACATTAAATGTTGTTATGGTGGGTGATCCACATTAATGTGAGTACGTATACACATTTATAAAGGTGGGATTTTATTTAAGTACTTTTTAATATAAATCTTTAATATTGCATACTCATTTTTAACTTAAAGATTTATTAACTTAAAGATTTAACTTTATTATTTCATTTCTTTTATTACCTTGTTTCATAAAATTTTATACTTAGTTGAATTTAATATAAATCTGAAATCTTAATATTAAGTTCCCAATCTATGAAATCTTGATATTAGTAGGTAGGTGTACTAGTGCGATGTGGGCAGTATAGGCAAGTATAGCTATCAAATGCCTATATCGTTCACATGCTAATATCGTTTTGTATATACTTGGGAATGGGTCGTTACATACTTCCTCCCTTCAGAAAACTTCGTCCCGAAGTTTATGCTTTTATATATACTCATAACAATATTGTGTTTTTTAGAGATTAGGGTGATTGTAGAATGCATATATTAAGTTCCCAATCTATGAAATCTTGACATTAGTAGGTAGGTGTACTGCGACATGGGCGGGGCAGGGCAAAGTGTAGCTATCAAATGCCTATATCGTTCACATGCTAATATCGTTTTGTATATACTTCTGGGAATGGGTCGTTGGCGTAGGTCATTTTTCCGGTAACCGTTTATGAGAGAAACATATGTAAATTTTCTTTTATATTAATAAATTCCCTGAAGTGGCCGCGTTGGCTCAGGGCGTGGACTGTTTCCCTCTTTGAGGGTTTTAACCACGTGATTATACTGGTGTATTGATTTGTGATCTGTTTGTGAGCGGTGACCTTTGGTTCTTGATCTACAGAACTTACCCTGTAAATTCCTACACTAATGGTACAGCTAGAGGGCACATTGGAGTGTCAGAGCAAGCCCCTTCGGGCATACATAGACGGGGCCAGCAGCACTGTTGGGTCACCTCTTCCCATTGGACAGAGAGAGAGACGGAGCCACCTAGTTAGATCTCATATGTTGACCTGGATAGCGGGATGAGACGATCAGAGTTGCACAGGGTGCAGTACTCGCATGTTGAGGATGGATGGCGAGAGATTTTGAGTTGGTACCTGGTGGAGTGGGTTATGGAGATGGTGGTGGACCTGACTGTAGTTCAGCAAGAGTTTCCAGGCACTGGGGATATAGGAACCCCAGACTGGCATTGGTATCCGGCTGGGACTACCTATCGTTTCCCAGGCAGGTCGGTTGACTATGTTTTGGAGGGTACAGTTGGCTTAGTAGTTGAGCGTGCACATTCACTACGGGAGTTTCGGTCAGCTCTAGTGGCCAACCAATTTATGGGCAGACTCCTTGGGTTGTCTTGGTACGACATTTGTATGCGGGGTCACGGGGTGATCAACATACCTTGGTAGGAGCTTGTCGGAGGAGGTGGCATTGGCAGGCCACTAGACGGTGCCTTGTATGGAGCCAAGGATTCTTCACATTTGTGTGGGGCATAGAGGTTGCAACGGAGCAGAGTAGTGGTGGCATCACTACTAACACATAGGGAGATTCACTTCTCGGACCCCTTAGGGAGGGTTTGGAGTGATGATCCATCCATCGGCGGGTGTAGTGATGCGACAGTGGAGGTGATGATACCAATTGGGGGTGGTCCAACATGTAGAGACACAACTCTAGGCCATCACATCCAAGGATGTGTGGGAGCATCTAGCATTGAGTAGTGGACTACCAGTGGACATGAAGGTGCATGGTAGTGTACCATAGTGTGTGCCATGTGGGACTGCATTGTGGAGTAGGAGAGTCTTACATCACATTGAGTATACGCAAGGAGTGACTGGTGTCTTGACATAGATAAGGCACAGGACGGTACAGGGTGGTACAACAGTAGCTGGGGTATGCCGCAGTGTGCAGTGGCATGCCAAGGAGTACATGGATGATCAATGGTATGCAGGGGTGTGTGGTGCTGCACATTAGGGTCTTAGAGCATTGCCTCTAGGGAGACTCATGGACGGAGACACTGGACATACATTAGGGGGTAGTTCACCCAGGATCGACGGGGAGACAAATGATCGATACTTGACGACATTTGTGGGGACTCACACGCCTGACCCTCTTCTACATCACTTACGGGCATAGTTGATTTTGTTGTTGTCCTTTGGCACAATGGGCATGAGCAGCAAGGTACGCGAAGCTCACCCAAGATATTTAGATGACACTCAACACACTAGGGGAGAGACTTCTCAGCCGTGGCATTGCGTCAGTGCATTAGTTGATAACCACAGGTTGGGGGATGAGATGATCATTTGTAGTGGTGGCATATCAGTCATCATTGAGCCTACGCCTAGGGAGCGGGTCATGAGGGAGACATGCGTCAATCTTTTCTCAGGGCACGTCGAGACCATGCATGAGCAGAGGATACTGGGTATAGCCGAGGTAGCATTCCAGTGGATGGCAGACCCAGTGGAGATGGTTGGTAGGAATAGGAGGGATCCACATACCTTGAGTCAATTGCGAGTATTGGATATCCATCTATTGGTTGCATTCACGGGGTGGCTATTTGTCACATGTGGCTTCCAACAGCCATCGGTACTACACAGTGGCACTCACAGGGTAGGTTAGCATGCATAAGATTTTCCCATGATATATGGACCTTCTATATTGGTCACATGCAGGGACTAGAGATGAGGCATGTACAGATTCCTGCAATTGTCAGAGCTATGATGTAGCAGGTCCAACTATGGGAGGTAGAGATTCAGCTGATTGATAGACCATTCCATCTTGTGATGGTTGAAGTCAAGACAGAGAGTGATCTAGCTCATTATTGGGTTGGCACATGGGGGTACTTAGAGGCCTCCATCGGATGGCGAGGTCGACTTTCTCTGTTGCTGCATAGGATAGCAGTTAGATGTGGAGGGGTAGATATTGGCATCAAGGTGATGCCCAGGAAGGATGAACTTGGTTCTCACCGACCTTCCGCCACTAGGCCGATGGAGAGGAGGATCTGATTTACACATGGTGGGGAGGATGCCATAATTAGAGTAGCACAGCATCAACATGGTAGCACCACTCTGAGTTCGGTAGGGGGCTTGATCATCACCGCTTTTTACATCTCAATACCCCTTAGGGATGAGAGGGCTACCATAGGGGGAGATCATGAAGATCTTCCATTGGTCTTTAGTGATTCCCCGATGGCGTGGGGAACCTCAGTAGCTTGGCAGATGGGCCATCAACATGATATACGAAGAAGCTCACATGAGCAAGGAACTATCTCTGCAGGGATTAGGTGGTATCTTCGAGGGTCTACTCTTGGAGTGCATGGGATGGACTACTTGGTAGGGAAAATTCATGAGGAGTGGGGCACAGTGCCATATCATCATGATTCCCTACTCATTGATGGTGTGCAGAGGGCGTTTGTTGCTTATGCCAGGCAGGATAGTGACTGGAGCAACGAGATCTTCATGTTGGACAGGATGGCTTGGGATCCTGGTATTGAGGGATCCCTTCATATTAGGGCGATGCAGAGATCATGGATGATTCAGTGGCGCATTTGGGACCATGGAAAATTTTGGAGTGACTGTGGGGGGAGCGTCAGCTAGAGAGGATGCTTGTTCAGGCATTGCTTGAGGACAAGCAATTTTTGGCAGGGAGGACTATAATATTCCAAATTAGCAGTCAGCGAATTGGAATATTAATTTTGATTAATTTTGGCATTTCCTAATGTTGGGCAGAAATAAAGTGGGCAGGGGACCCACATCTAATAATTAAGCCAAATAAAGTCTTTTCCTAAAGACTCTAAGGGAAAGTTGCGGCTCTAGTGTCGAATTGGCCTTAGGTGGCAGGGTAGAAGAGGCACGAAAGGAACAATGTGGGGTTGGTTAGAGGAAGGTAGCACATGATTGGTCAAGGAGAGGCAGCGCAGGCCAAGGTGGGACCCAAGGCATACGTTGGGCCTCAATGGATAAAAGGAGGAAGGGAAGGCTTATTTGGATTCACTCATTCATCAACAATTTTCTTCTTGTTGTTTTGACAGATCACGCTTGAGCTGGAGAGCCAAGTCTGTAGTGTTGTTTAGCACACAAGATCTTCAAGCGAAGATCTCAAACTCTGCCTCGAGGGACTTCGAGTGCTCGCTCAAGAGAGGAGTTCCACCCTTTTGTGAGGGAAATTTATAACAACAACATCAAGAGGAAGCGTAGCCATTTCTAGACTGCGCAGAGGAGGAGCTGACTGTGTAGTGGAGGACGCAGTGTAGTGAGGAGTTTGAGTCGGGAGGTTGGAGAGAAGGGAATTCTCATCAGGAGATTTGGAGGGGAGGCTAGCCACCTCCTACCAGGGTTTATTGTAGCATTAAGGAGACATTTCTGAGCAGTTTCTTGCAGTGGTTTGGATTTCCCCCAACAGTTCATTATGCTAAGCCCAAGAGGGCCAATTTCTAAAGTCAAAACTAGGACAAACCCTTTCTGGGTTTTTCTGGGTTTATTGAGGAGAGGCCAAAATTAATTTGGCAGACTTTTCTGGATAAAATTAAGAGGGAAGACCAGGATCCCAACTCATCCAGCAGCTAGAGGAGCTAGAGGAAAATTAAGCATAAATTATGAGGTCAATATTTGGTAAAATCCTTCGTGGGCTACTTTGGATTTATTGAGCAGAGACCATGGTTAAAAGCCCGAAATTTTCTTAGCATTATTCAAGGCCCTAGTAGTAGATTCAGTAGAGCAGCAGCAGCATTTCAGGGCTAGGCAACGCATAGACAGAGCCACGCAAAGCCACTTCCAACACGAGATTTAGCTTGGGTTTGAGTTGTTCTTCAGCCTGCTTTGAGCAAGCCCAGATGCAAGCTTTCCAGCACCACTATTGTACTCATTCCATTCAATTTAATAAAATGGCTCAGCAGTTGTTTTTGGCTCTAGTTTACATGTTTTGATGATGTATTTTCTGTTTTCATAGTTTTTAGTCTATTTTCACTTTTATTATTGTTAATTTCAATTTGGGATATTACAGGATCATTGTCGTTCATCATCATCACTTGGATTATTTTGGCCCTCCTTAGGAGATTTCAGCCTCTTTGTATCTTGGAAAAGATGTGATCTATGGATAACGTTGATATTGAAGCTATTTTCTTGTCTTTGGAGAAGTTTCCTTGGATCAATAATTGGATTGACGACCTAGGGTTTTCTATTGCACTATTGTCATGAATAAATTGATGACCTAGGGTTTTCTATTGCACTACTGTTATGAATAAATGATGACCTAGGGTTTTCTATTGCACTACTGTTATGAATAAATTGATGACCTAGGGTTTTCTATCGCACTATTGATATTAAAGATAAATTGTATGGAAGCTAGGTCTCATTATTGCATGCATTACTCATGTAGTTTATGAGAAAGACAATCCCCTTGGTGAGTCTTACAGAGCTCTCCCAAGTAAATTTTGATCCCTCACAAAGTAAATAGTTAGGGTTTTGTTGCTAGGGCATCAAGACATCCGTACTCCTTTGCAAGTTATAGCCAATCCTAAGGATCCATAGACTCCATCCACCCAAGGGCTAGGCACTAGCCTTGTCTAGTAGGTGATGAACTTTTCTTTTATCCACAAATTGAATTTTTCTTTTCTTCTTTTCTCCAAATCAATCCTCTTAAGGATAAGCGGCCCAATTAGGGATTAGTGCGAATTGGTCTACGAAAGGGATCTTTGGTCTTGGAAGGATTCAACATCAAAATTTGAAGTGGTTGCCTCAAAATCATTCCTCTTGGTAGCCAATCCATCTATTTTTATCCATAATTTCAATTGCCCTCACTATTTGCCTAGAGAAACCCTAGTTTGGTTAAGCTTCAACTTGAGGGCTTCTTGAAGGTTTCATGAACCATTGTCTAGCTATAATTCATCGTTGGAAACCACTTCTTGCTACCTTGACTTTGATTATCCACAGTATTAATCAAACCCTAGGTCTAACGTGCCTTAGTTTTGCCTGTCTAAGGGAGTGAATTGCCTTTTCTTCATTACTTGAGCATTGTTCCTAAGTTGGGTCATCCTTAGAAGCCTTTGTGAAACCTTATATCTCTAACCTTAGAATATCTCTTAGGTGACCTACATACCGAGAATCCTCCAATTGGTGAAAATCCATAAAGAACAGGGGGTAGTAGTTCTGGTGAAAGTGGGCTACTACCTTATATTTTTCACTTGGTCTAGAGATTTCCTTGTTGGGTAACCCTCAACAAGGCCTACTAGATTTTGTGGCAACACGTCCTAAAGTGCACTAGGCTTAAAATCCTTCACTTAGTGGCACAGTGGATAGCTTAGTCCCTCCAAGAATAACATCACCAACCGATCCTAGCATATATCCGTCACCATCACTGCTAATCTCTGAAAATTCGTGATGTAGTTATTCGAGCTCCCTATCTACTTAAGTTGTGCTAGATCTCTAAAATGTAGCTCTAGATTTTTCTTCTCAAATCTTTGGATCAGTCTATCAATAATCTCCAAATAGGAGGTGAAGTTGGCATGCTCGAGTGTGGACAACCAGTGATGCCACCATTCATGTGCTTCACCCTCCAAATATGGCATGGCATACTAGATTGCCTTCGACTCCCTCATGGGGTTAAGATGGAAATACGTACCCAACTTTTTATCCATGCTCTAGTTGTACTACTAGAAGTCCCACTGAAGCTTGGGATATTTATCTTTCTTTCCCTCATTGGAACATCGTTGTCCATCCACCACTTGTTATGATAACTTGGTTTATTCATATTCTTGATGGTGTAGTAATCCTGGAGTTATATTTGAACATGGAACTTTGCCCCCAATGCCTCATACTCCCTTATATAGTCCAATAAACTTTCATCTCATCGTTGTTGGTTATCTGCTAGTTCTTCCAAGAATTTGGGCAACAGTGACCTTGATATAGCATTGTCTGCTTGTGGGGAAACTAGATTGGTTACTACCCTCAGCATGATGATTGGCATTCTTCTAAACAAGCCATAGTTTCTATGTGAACCTTTTGCTCCATTATTGAGTTGACTACCGTGAAATTTGGCCATGGACTGAGTAATATTTTTCATGGCTTAGGCCATCTCATGTTGTCTTATGGCTATCTCCTATTGTCCTTTGGCTAAATCATTTAGAAGGTGCTTGAGGCTTTCCTAGGGTTGATCCCCGTAATCCCCCATTCTTCCTTCTTCTTCCTTAGGTTCTAGGTAGGGATTCTCCTTTTCCTTCTTCTTCCTCCAATAAGTAACAAACCCTCGATCCCATGGAATCATCAAAAGTGGTAACCCTTTCAGGCTGGAAGGATGCTCAACTTTGATACCACTATAATATATCTATTTATTTATTTGGCTAAATTTCTAGAGAATCATGCCCAAGGAAATATATCATGGAATTTTTCCGGAAACAAAATAAAAATCACACCATGAAATTTCTAATATTCAATTAAATTTCACAAATGCACAACCGAGAAATTTAAAAGGAAAACACTGCAAATCCAACTTGATTTTATTAATAAAACTAGAATGGATTTTACATCAATTAATTGAAAGGAAACCTGTGGGAAAATGCATCTCGACCTCCACAACAACTTATTAATTATGTGAAAATTTCTTAATCTTAACATACAAAAATCTTACTGCAATTATCTGATTTGTATTATCTACTTGTTTTCTTCATTTAACAAGTTATTTAAATAATTATTCAATAAATTCTAATACATATACCTTGTAGCCTACACAAATATAAAGATCAAGAACTGAAAAATAAATGAAGCAATCACACAAAGGAGACACTTATTTTTAGACAATTGTCCCCGGAAAAACCCAATGCGGGAAAACCGGTGTAGCAGATCTGAGGGTTTGTATTATTAAGCAACAGTATTATGAGTACAACTAGGGTGCCAAAATTCGGCTCACCCAACAGAGAAAATCCTCGGCAAACAGATAAATTAGTGAGTTTTACCTCACACTGCAAATCCTGGCTGATCCAAGATTTGAACTGGTGAAACCCCAGCACCCTTTGCGTTGCCTCTGTGCAGTAGATGCATAGGCCTTCATGGAGACTGTTGAACTCTGCGTCACTTCCTCTCTACGCTGATTTGCCTCTCCGAAAATTGAGTTTCAAACCTCCCGACTCAGAAACCCTGATCTCCAGCTAAATCTCGGAGGTTCTGTGTTGCCCCTACGTGAGCCCTGTGTGGGCCTGCGTCGCCCTCTTTGGGGACTGCGTCACCTCTCCTGGTGGCTGCGTTGCTTCCTTCATTGTCTCCGCTACCCTTGCTTTTGTTGAAAAGTGTAACTAGGTCGGTCTTCATGTTGACTATGTAATTATGTATATATGTAAAGAAGATGTCAAAGATAATGAAATGTATTCTTGGTGTACTTGCTTCATGGGTTTCATGAGCAAGATTCTATTATTATGTAGATAGACTTCTTCTTGATGTCTACTAGGCTTGAGTCTTCTAAGTATAGAAGTATAATTTAAGTGTCATGTAATTATGCTCCAAGACCTTGTCATGATAGCATGAAGAAATGACTCCTGCATGAGGATCAAAGCTACACCCTCAACGCTAGAATAAAAGTCCTCAATGTCGGCCTATGAACAGAATTTAAAGTCGGCCTACATGATGGTGAATGGTCGGCCTAAAACAAAAGGGCATACCACTATATATACCCTGACCTGTTGTTCATTTGAGACATAGATTTTTGCGGATTTCTCTGAGGTTGTTATAGGGTTTAAGGAGCGAATTTGGAAGAGGGATAGCAAACAACCTAAGGCAGATTGTGGATGACTTAAGGCTGACTGCGGATAGCTGTGGTGGATGCGAAGTTCAGGTAGGGTATAAAGTTCGGTTAGAAGAACAGAAAACTGCACATTTCCCTCTGAAATTGTGGACTGTTTTGGAAGGAAATAATCGGATAAACTCTAAAGTTAAAATTGTGGATACTAGAAGGACATTATAGTGTGGACAGATTAACCACCGGAAAGTTTGCAGACACCCTACAGTAGCTCAGTGCAGAGAATTAGGGCAAGCACATAAATGCAGTTAAAAGGTAACTTATGAATGCGAAATTGAAGAAAGTCTGCGGATACATTACAGCAGCTCGTGCGGACAAGACAGAGAATTAGAGCAACAAATTTGATATCACTGTAATAATAAGGCACCGTGAAGTTTATGGAACAGACCTAAGTGATTGATATACATAAGGATTGTGATATCAAGATCCCATTAGCAAAGATTGAGACAGTCATTATAAGAAAAAGTGGCAGCAATAGTGAAGAAGGTAAATCCTTGATTTACCTTCCCACAGTTCGGGCAAATCATCTACAAGCATATGAGAAGTAAAGATCAAGGTCTTGGAAGCGCATCTAGGTTAAGGGTCTAAGTCTAGGTCATGGTACTTGTCATTTGAAGATCTCTAAGAAGAATTCTTTGCGGGTTTTCCTCTCCAAGAGGGAGAGATTTTGCCCTGGCTCTAGGAGCCTAACCTTTATGTCTTGTGTTTTTTATAATTGACTTGATGAAAGATTAACTTAACTAAAAGAAGAGAAGACATAAATACCTCAAGTAAGTTCACAAGTAATTATCAAGAAGAGAATTTGTATTAACCTACAGCCCTGCAAATTCTCAACATGGTATCAGAGCTAAGGTGTTAGAAAGGGCATAGAGACACTCAAGGATCAGATTTCATGGATGGCATCAAAGCAAGGATTTGCTTAGAAGAAAGGGTAGACTTCCACAGTGAAAGAAATAAGACAGTATTATAGAACCATCTTAAATGTGCCAGCAAATCATTGAAGTATTGCCATCAAAAGCTTCAAGGCAAGTTACCTATCATCCTTGATCTTTCAAGGAAGCAGCAGAATATCATCATCAATCACCATTCAAAGGAAGATTCAACCATCTTCAAAGTAAACAAGCTGGTAGAAGAAGAAAAGCATCTACTCAAGTAAGTATATCTATGACTTTATATGAATATATTAAAATGTCACCTTTGAAAAGAAAGAAAGAAACTGTTTGGGGTTTAAAACTTTCCATAGAAGACAAGGACAATGATGTCATGCCAAATTCATGAAGGGAGATATAAGAGTCCAAAGGATTCTTATAGAATCCATAAAAGACTTTATCATCTCCGATGTACAAAACCTAAAATCATCAAAAGGAGTATATAAGAAATTAGTGGAGCTATTCTCTGTGAATACTACAGGAGAAGCAATCTCTATGATCAACTGCAGGAACCAGGAGAAGACTACAGTGGTGCTAAAAGCTCTATGAGAAGAATGGGGAAAATTTCACTTCACAATTATATGGGAAGATAGAAGTTATACCATTCCACGATTTAGGGTCTCTATGTAAATAGAGGAAACAAGATTGAAAGTCAAAGTTGTTACAGGATCAAGTGAAGGAATCAAGCCTTTGCAACCATGTCCAAGCAGAAAGGAAGAATCGGTAAGTTTTGGTCCTCAGAATAAAAGAAGAAATAGAAAAGACGCCCATGTCTCTGAAATGAGGAAAGAGCCTGACAAGAAAGAAGAAGCAACAGATCTCCACTACCATTGAGATCATCTTCTCCTTCAAGTGATTTATGTTGGTTATATGATAGGAAGCAGTGTAGCATCCTGATGAAAGCATGGTAGGAGCTCCTAGTGAATCAGCGCTAGGAAAACCTCTCTGATAACATTACTAATGGAAAGCAGTCATCAAGAGCAAGGGTCATCATGGAAACAGATTTCTGGGATATTGATGGAGCATGCCAAGAGAATGAAGCTCTTCATTCTTGAGAAATTGCTACCTGATGACTCAAGGGAAAAAGGGTATGAGGTATGTATATATTTATATGCTAACATTGGATGTTGTGAAGTCATGTCATATGGTTGCAGGTAATGAACTTCTGTATTTAGAAGTATGATCTATGGAGGAGTATCTCTCAGTGCACGGACAGATGAAATCAACATAATATGTCCTCATGGAATATGAGGTGGTTGTATATGAACGAGAAACTAGAAAGGTTGTAAGTTCCTGGGAATGGAGAATGTGCAGAAAGGAAAAGATCATGAAATGCAACCATGTCAAGAGGCAGTTATCATCCAGAAGCCTAGAAGATGTGACTTGGAGATCTCCTGGGAAGATATGTAGACTCTGACAGAAGTCTGGTAAATAAGAAAACCCTTGACAAAACATATCATTAGGAGATGTGTCAATCTGTATGAAGGATGTCAATGCCTACAGGAAGATGTCATGGTGAAAAATCATCACTAAGGTAACTTTTGTTCTAAAATTTCATATGTATATATTTATCTGGATGAATTTATGCAGGGATGCTAATCATAAGAAAGGATTTATGATCCTTGGGGATGATTCGAAGGAAAGCAACATGGCATAATGGTAGTCCAGATGAGGAATACTGATGAATCACTTTCTGATAGTGGACATGACTCATGACTGAAAGTGATGGATGATCTGTGCCCTATGAAGCCAAAAGTTGAAGATTCCTCAATATCGAAATCCATAACATCGAGGAGAGGAACTCTTCATGAGTAGCTGGATTGCTGCTGCAAGACCCTAGTTGATGAGGAAACTGATGAGGAAACTGGTGGTAAGTTTCTTGCTTGGAAGAAACTTGAAATATGTCCTTTATTTGTTAAGAGGGAGTGACATATATGATTCTCTATGACATGTGTCATGCACTAGACTAGGACTAACAGCCGTAAGTCTTAGTGAAGGCCATGTGAAGAGAATGGATAGACACATCATTCTGGTCTTCACCTGGAAGACAGAATGGAGGATTGGGTAATCATCTGGCATTCGATACTCTTTGAGAATGGGATAGGGCATTCAAGATAAGAGTAGTCGTGGACCGATATTCTTTGAGGGCTGGCTACCCAAGAGAAGAATAGTCCAAGAAGGTCATACTCTGGGAACACCTAGGTGGGGTATGTACCTTGGAGAGACAATGACTATGGTGTCTATTAGTCATGTGTCTCGTCGGCATTGTAGCCCATTGTCTCGTTGAGAGATGGGGTTGTAGTCAAGGCCTTGCACTAGGACAATGCTGGTTGATATGATGCTATACAGATGCGATTACCAATCCGATTCTTCGTATGAGATTCTTCAGTTTGAAAGTAACCATGTACTTGTATGAATACCTCCCTAGTTAAGAGGGAGTGTTGATAAGTGTAACTAGGTCGGTCTTCCTGTTGACTATGTAATTATGTATATATGTAAAGAAGATGTCACAGATAATGAAATGTATTCTTGGTATACTTGCTTCATGGGTTTCATAAGCAAGATTTTATTATTATGTAGATAGACTTCTTCTTGATGTCTACTAGGCTTGAGTCTTCTAAGTATAGAAGTATAATTAAGTGTCATGTAATTATGCTCCAAGACCTTGTCATGATAGCATGAAGAAATGACTCCTACATGAGGATCAAAGCTACACTCTCAACGCTGGAATAAAGTCCTCAATGTCGGCCAATGAACAGAATTTAAAGTCGGCCTACATGATGGTGAATGGTCGGCCTAAAACAGAAGGACATACCACTATATATACCCTAACCTGCGATTCATTTGAGACACAGATTTTTGTGGATTTCTCTGAGGTTGTTACAGGGTTTAAGGAGCGAATTTGGAATAGGAATAGCAGACAACCTAAGGCAGATTGTGGATGACCTAAGGCTGATTGCGGATTGCCTAAAGAAGATGCGGATATCTGTGGTGGATGTGAAGTTCAGGTAGAGTATAAAGTTCGGTTAGAAGAACAGAAAACTACAAATTTCCCTCTGAAATTGTGGACTGTTTTGGAAGGAAATAATCTAATAAACTTTGAAGTTAAAATTGCAGATACTAGAAGGACATTACAGTGTGGACAGATTAACCACAAAAAAGTTTGCGGACATCCTACAGTAGCTCAGTGCGGAGATATAGGGCAAGCACATAAATGCAATTAAAAGGTAACTTGTGAATGTGGAATTGAAGAAAGTCTGCGGATACATTACAGCAGCTCAATGCGGACAAGACAGAGAATTAAAGCAGCACATTTGATATCACTGTAATAATAAGGCACCGTGAAGTTTATGGAACAGACCTAAGTGATTGATATACATAAGGACTGTGATATCAAGATCCCATTAGCAAAGATTGAGACAGTGATCATAAGAAAAAGTGGCAGCAATAGTGAGGAAGGTAAATCCTTGATTTACCTTCCCACAGTTCGGGCAATTCATCTACAAGCATATGAGAAGTAAAGATCAAGGTCTTGGAAGCGCATCTAGGTTAAGGGTCTAAGTCTAGATCATGGTACTTCTCATTTGAAGATCTATAAGAAGAATTCTTTGCGGGTTTTCCTCTCCAAGAGGGAGAGGTTTTGCCCTGGCTCTAGGAGCCTAACCTTTGTGTCTTGTGTTTTTGATAATTGACTTGATGAAAGATTAACTTAACTAAAAGAAGAGAAGACATAAGTACCTCAAGTAAGTTAACAAGTAACTATCAAGAAGAGAATTTGTATTAACCTACAGCCTTGCAAATTCTCAACAGCTCTGCTATGTACTCTTGGTCCTCCAACCAATAAATGCTTCTGCCCCTCACTGCAACTGAATCACTTAGATCTTATCTTCATCCGAGCACTGCTCCGTCAGAAGAATTCGATCTCTTGATTCACACTGTGTGTTCTCTAACTAACCCTCAAGCCTTCCTTTACACTTTTTCTGCTGAGAAATCAACGGTCGTGATCTAATCCTTAATCAACGACTAAGATTAAATTAGACTTGACCCTCATCACTTAGAAGCTTCTCACCCACAAGTTTAAAATAATTCACTTTAATTACTTTAACTCCCTAAGTTTTAACTTAGGCTCCATTAAAAATAATTAATTATTTGAATAACTTTCACTCTGAGTGGAATTTATCCAAATGATTTTTGGGTCTTGGAGATCTCATGTGTTCTAGCCCCTCCACAAAATTTCGGAGCTAGAGCACATCCAATGCTACCCAAAAATCAACAAATTCAACCCTTCGGAAGCAATTGTTCCTGCCCTTCGCAACTTGGCTTCTCTGGCTTATGCAATTTGACTTAGCAAGGATTCAAAGTAGACCATCTTTGCAAGATAATTTCGGCCCCTAGGATTTGTGGCAGCTCGTCCCTCTTGTGATGAGAAATTCAGCCTTATGAGGAAGAGTAATTCGGCCCTAGAGTTTTTTAGTTCATCCCTCTTGAATAAAATTCTTTCAGCCCCAAATCAACCTCCGCAATCAAGATACAACTCAGCCCATTTGAAATGATAACTCAACCCCCAGTAACATCGTTCCTCCACAAATAAATCACTCAATTTCTAAAAAGGATGACAGTCGTTCGACCTCTGGTCATTACAACCAAATTTGGCCTCTGAAATGCAACAATTCATCCTTCTCCTATGAATAGAATCTTGGCCCTCTGGAATACAATCATTTATCTTCAACAAGATGCACAACTCAGCCTCCTTCCAGTTGAATCGATCTCCTTAGCACAATAATTTCAGCCCACTCCTTGGGCAGACAAATCGACCCCTGATGGATCAATCCAATATCCCTGCAAGATCACAAATAACTAGCTAGAGTGGCTTTACAACCACTGAAACCAACCGCCACTAGCTAGGGTGTATATCTCAACACTGAAACTAAAAAAATATCGAGGGTTTCTCCCTCACTCAATAAGCTACATGAGCTCTTGTAACTTCACAAATAATTTCTTCACATATCTCCTCTTGAGTCTCCTTCTCCATTTAATAATCTTTTCCTCCTCCGAAAGCCATGGATTGTAAGTAAAAACCATGAGTCACTTTATTTTTCCAAAAGTGACTTTTACCATCTTTATTTGATTATTTAATTATTATTTATTTTATTCTAGTGACCTCCATATTTTCTGTCAATATCCCATGGAATCCAGATAGGCTATGACTCCAACCCCTTTCATTTCTAGGGATTGGGAAGGGACATCGCATTGTCATAGGACTCTAAGGCTATTCCCCGCATGAAGTGAGATTGGAATGGAAGTTGGGTGGAGTTAGAGCAATTTATGATGAACTTCTTGTCTTTAACTCTGTGTGGCATTTTATGTCATGGCATTCATGCAACCTTGAGGCTCGCCAACTATGTATTACATCAATCTTGATGTATATCAGTTTTGGTGATTGTACATGCACGTAGGTAAGATATATCACCATATGCCTATTATATGCAATGTACTCATGGTGATGACATGTATGTCGAGTGCATAATAAAAGAGTATAATTAGTGTTCGTGCTAGACAGCAAATCTAACTCAATCCTTAAATGATTCCTTGAGCATTAAGGTATTGAAAGCAATGTAATCTTGTCCATCCACATATTTCAAGAACAAAAACAATAAGATTACCATCTCATTTTTCCATCACTCATAATCGTGCACTCAAATAAGGAAAATAAGGACAAAACCATGAAAAACACCATTTCCTGTCAATGGCAAAAATAGGAGTACTTTTTAAATGGAATCGTATAACCAAAGAAATATGAGAATACAGGGGAATCATTCCTCTCCGGTTGTGTCACTAATTTATTTAGAAGCAAAAGAAAATATTGCAATAAATATTATTGTCACTCACAAATTGGAACATGTTTACATCCAACTTGTGAGAGTTCTTGATGCAGGGGAACCCCTGCAATACCCACAATCTCCCCCAATGTTATGCACATAAAAATGCAATTCCAAATTCATGCCAAGTAATTCCATTCACTGGGCAATTTCATAAACCTTTGCGGAAGCTCAAAAATTAATCTTTGAATAGATTACTCTCACCTTGAAGAAATTCCATAAATACTAACTTCATTGTATGGAATCACCAATCCAACTAACACCCATTGGTCTCATTTCTAAAACTCAGACTTTATAATCAAAACCATATATTGATACCCAATCTGATCTCTTTTTAAAGTTCATGGGACATTTGTCTCATACTAATTCAATTAGTCAACCAAGGTTTTAATTATATATGCGCCCTTCACTGTTTAACTTACCAAGCTCATGACAGCGCAATCCATAGAAGGTTTAGATTTTTGATTAGAAATCGAATCCAACATTACATACCTGTCATTTCCACGGTGGATATTCATTGTGCTTCCAACTTTAG
Organism: Pinus albicaulis; assembly: GCA_034641835.2. Lineage (NCBI taxonomy): Eukaryota > Viridiplantae > Streptophyta > Pinopsida > Pinales > Pinaceae > Pinus > Pinus albicaulis. Next base: position 218,864,678 of record CM076570.1, read on the forward strand.
CAATCCGGCAAATATCGCATTTCAAAAAAACACAACTTCTGAACGCGTTCAATGCTTAACACACTATATATGCAAATCTTACACTCGGGCCTTCGTATCAACGCCGCTTCAGTTCCTTATTGACAACGTTTGCACCCAATTTCAACGCAGAGTCTGCCCTGCGTGTGCTCTAACTCAACACCGAATTCTCTTATGTGTGCGCTCCTTTTCAAACAAATCTGGACTACGTTCCCTTCAGGATTAGTCTCAAATGACATTGTGTCACAAACAAAAGTTAACGCAGATAATACCAATAAATCAGTCGCTGTGATATGACTTGCGGCTTCATAAAAACCCATCGATTCTTATTGAAACAGCTCATCGATTCTCAATAGAATCTTCACACAGATGAGACGCATGTAATCTATCAACGTGGATCAAATGTGTTTCAATTTAATCCAGCGGACATAACTCTGCGTACCTCAGTGTTTAGTAAACCAACGAATCTTACGTTGATCCGCTCGAGTCGCTGGTTCATTCCGCCCTTTCTTAACGCCTTCCTCTGCATTAACAATTGGAATCGATGTCAACACCATCAACTATCCAGTGCTTGCATAAACAGATTTGGATTTTAACTCAACGGATTCAGTGCTCCTCTCTGGCACGATTTCTTCTGCGTCCAGATTTGGATCAACCTCTGCACATCGACTTAATCAGCGCTAAGAGAATTTATTCCAGAAAGTAGATTAAATTGCCTTCCTTCAAACGTGTCTTAACCTGATATCAAATTATCAATTGGAATTAAGATTTATTCAAAGGCAATTGCTGAAACTAATATCGATTATCAGAACTAGTATCGATTCCTGTGAATCGAACCCAATTAATTCAAACAAACTCTTACCAATCACCTAATGTAAAAATCGTTCATTTTGCCCATATAAAGACTGAAACGCCATTGAATTATAAAGTCTTCTCTCAAAAAAAACACGCAGCAATTTATTACTGCATTGGAAGTGCGCCCATCTCAATCCTTTTCTTTATAAACCAGCAATCATATATCGTCTAAATCGATATTAAACTCCATTACAAGAAATAACTCATGAATTCAAAAAGGATCGAATTCCCCTTCATACATTGAATGCACAATTTCAATTCTACACAAACTCAATAATGGGCATAAACTTCAGAAAATCAAATATTGTATTAATACACACAACACTTACATAACAATCTCCTTTCTTGGCCTGATTTCCAAATCATTGGCCCTTTTACAATCTGCCCAAAGGCTTCCAAGTAGAAACCTCTATTCTCTACTCACACTCTCACTGATTTCAATGCCTTTGAGGCTTGATAATTTATACAATTTTAAAATGATCTAATTTAAGTTCAATCCCTTCAACTTCTCAACAAAATCCTAAAA